>CM028922.1:14547500-14607500 GCA_016801845.1 Polydactylus sextarius | reverse complement strand
TTGCTGCAGCGATCGACTGAAAAACCTGCAGAAATGCTGCATTGTGTAGTCAGCGTAACATACAGTAGCTCACATAGATTAAAAATAAAACCATCAACATGTTAAAATCTCTTGATACCCAAAAAAGAAGGTGACCTAGGTCACATGTTCCATTTCTTATTTGATAGAATGTCTTTTTTTTCAGTCTCTGTTGTTTGTTATTTCCCATTTCCTTCCTTTCTCAGCGTTGGGCAGTGATCTCCAAGACCCAGATGAAGAATGCAAAGAAGGCTTTCAACCGTGAGCAGATGAAGACTGATGCCAAAGACAAGAAGGAGGTGTGCACTTCACCTTATGCTTTTGTCAAAAGGAACAAGATGTTTAGTTTAGTTTAGCTCTTTAGGCAATAAAAATGGTTTTCGCACTGTGCAGTTTTACAACATTTCCCTTCATTTCATTGCTGAGCCCAACCAAGATTTGTCCCAATATTTCTGATGATAGATAAACCGGGAGAGCAGAAACTCACTCGCTTCTTAAAATGTTTTGTCGATGTTTGTGGTGCAGGCAGAGGACAACGAGAGAAGAGAGAAGAACCTGGAGGAAGCGAAGAAGATCATCATTGAGAAGGACCCCAGCCTGCCTGAGCCACAAGCGGTCAGACTCAAACATTCACACTAGTTATACTTTTAAAACAAGCCTTCATTTGCTCATTGATTTATTTTTTTTTTTTTCTTTGTGGTTCTACTTGTTTTTTTCATTAAACTAACATTACCAGCTAGATATCAGTGGAGCAAACCTGCTTGTTTTAGACTTATTGTCTAATGTTCACATTAGATGAAGTTTTGGTTTGTTTGATTTGAGGAATATTAGCGACCTAAAGGTAAGAGCTGGGGTGTTTTTCAGGTCAAAATTAGTCTTCTGGAGCCAAAGAGAGGTCAGCGAGTCAAAGTGTTTGGATGGGTCCATCGCCTCAGGAGACAGGGTGAGGAGCACAAACACTCATGGAAATAAAAACAATGGGTCCTGTGGGTTTTAATTTTCCTTGTTTATAATCATATGGTGTGTGAGGCGTGTGAGAGTTCTGTGTTTTTGTTTCTGAAGAAAATGCAACACTTGAATTTCACAAATTTGTTTTGTTTTTTGTTTCATACAGGAAAGAACCTGATGTTCATTGTCTTGAGAGATGGAACTGGTTTCCTTCAGTGTGTCCTGTCTGATAAACTGGTAAAACTTTATAACTTCGCTTTATAACAGAACTACAACGGGCAAGCACTGCGTGTTTTTCATTTGTAGTTTTATGGCATTTTTTTGATAGTGAAGTGATAATAATCTGAAATGAATGAATCTTTATAAACTTTAAATATGTTAAATATGTAAATATGTTAAAGCTAAGTGACTGATTTGTGCTTATGACCGATGTGTTTTCTTCTTGTCCTCAGTGCCAGTGCTACAACGGCTTGGTGCTGTCCACAGAGAGTACTGTGGCTCTGTATGGAACCGTCAATCAAGTTCCTGAGGGGAAACAGGTAATCACACCTGCACTTTGTGTTCATGCAAACAGGCAGCCAGGTCATTCAGTCATGTTTATATGTAGCAATCTGGATAGTGTGATGGCCACATACACATTATTTACACATTATCACCACCGAGTCAACCTAAAATCCTGTCCAAGAAGTTTTTGGGGCGAACGTAGTACCTATCCTTGGGCAGGGAGGGACCCTGTAAAGCTTCCTGAGTTTTGCCTCACAGGAACTGTTCCTCGTGCAGCAACTTCTAGTCAAATACTAGAATACTAATAAAATGCTAATACATCAACACAAGCCTCAAGAAGTTCCTTGGCTGTAATACTGATGCAGTAATGAGCTGGGAAAAGCCAGGAAACATGGAGCTCATTATGGCTCAACACCTACTCTGAAGGCAGAGCTGATGTGGAGACTCCAAACGATATAGGACCAACGCTCGTATAGATATATATGGATTGTATGGATGTTGTTTGAACTTAAATCAGAGCCTGTTCTGCCTACAGTTACATAGGCTCTGATCAAGAGATTAGATATTGTAGCAGAACATCTGTTGGTGGCACACAAACAACCTGACACTTCACTGAACTTTAATTAACTTTATAACTCAGAGAATGGCCCTTTATTATTTTACATTAAACAGTGAGAATGTGAACACAACATGTTACAATATTTTGTAAAATAAAAGGAGTAACACAGTAACTTAGGACTGAAACATTAGCTTTAAGTTAGCATCACGGGAAGAGAGCTAACCTCATCTGATGAACTGCTGGTTTGACAAAGTAAGACTTTCAAAGTCGGCACTTACGGCTCTGAGAGCACAGGACATGGTCACATGATGAGCGCTTCATGACAGATACAAAAGACAGTGAAGGTTTTCAGTTCTTGTCGTCTTCTCCTTCCAGGCGCCCGGTGGCCATGAGCTGCACTGTGACTTCTGGGAGCTGATTGGCCTGGCTCCAGCGGGCGGCGCCGACAACCTGCTGAACGAGGAGTCCGATGTGGACGTTCAGCTGAACAACCGACACATGCTGATCAGAGGAGAGAACATCTCCAAAGTCCTGCGGGTCCGATCCACCGTCACACAGTGCTTCAGGGACCACTTCTTCAGCTGTGGATATTATGAGGTGAAGAACTGACTTGAAAACACTGGAAAATAAGAGAAGCAGCCATAAGAAACATTAGCTCTGACTGGCTGTAAGTGTGAACAGTGAAACCGATACCAATGGGATTGAATTACAAACTGTATCTCTGGGTTGTGCTCATTTGTTTATGTGTGAGTCTTCCACAGTGAGAGATCGGGTCAGGATCATGATGTGGGGAATCAAAGGAGACCTCAATCATGGACCAGTTGACTCAGACCAGTTTATTTTTTAAGACAAATTCTCCACTCTGCCATACACTTATGTTTAAGTTTTTTAAAACAAATTCTCCACTCTGCCATACACTTATGTTCAAGCTTTCTCTTACTGCATTTTTTTAAAAAAAAACAATACACAAACAAAAACATTTTAACACGCTCGTGTTGTTGTTTTTTCACACGTAGGCCTTTTGTGCTCTTTGTGTTTCACACGTGCAGATCAGTACATATTGTGACATTTGTGTTAACATTGTCCTTTACTATGTTTTATATCCTATAGGCCTCACACATTGGTTCACATTATATACTACAATCACATGTTGTTTGACTGCTTTTTTTTTTTTTTTCTTGTTGTTTATTTCCTGATTGTAGATCACTCCTCCGACCCTTGTGCAGACTCAGGTGGAGGGTGGCTCCACTCTGTTTAATCTCAACTACTTTGGCGAGCAGGCGTACCTGACGCAATCCTCCCAGCTCTACCTGGAGACCTGCATACCTGCTCTGGGCGACACTTTCTGCATCGCCCAGTCCTACAGGGCTGAGCAGTCCCGCACCCGGAGACACCTGTCTGAGTATGTTACACATTCAAGTAGTTCAACAACAACAAACAGCTACTAATGTAGATAATACACAGCCACTTCTCCTCTGTCGGCCCGTGTGGACAGAGGAGCCCAAACACAACCACGGTTTGTTGAACTGAATTGAATTAGTGACTCAGCCACGATGGTTGTTACATCACAACAAATACAAAGACAAAAGAGTAGAAAGACTCAAACAATGAGACAAACTGGTGTCAAACTGGTTATGTTGTTGACCAACTGGAGTGTTGAGTAAACTTGTTTAGAATCAACAGACATGTTTTGACTCGCGTAACACACACACACACAGTAATTAGTGTGCAGAGATGGTCACTGTGATACAGTGTGGACTAAAAATGACAAGATGATTATTTTGACAAACAATCTGAAATGTATTTAAATTCTGAGTCTGTTATAATAATATATTTCCCATTGTTCCGATAAACGACCTCTAGTTTATGTTATACATTGAAGTCTTTTACGTTCGTAAATAGGTGTGTCCGTTTCAAACGTTGTCAAACGTCAGGCCTTTATACTACCCCATGTGTACTTAATGTTGGCATGGTTGTTAAGCAGTGCATCCACCAGAGGGCAGTGCATAGTGCTGAACTCCAACGCAAGTTTCAAACAATAAAAAACATGGCGATGGTGAAGATCACAACACACATTGTAAGAGAGATAAAAAAGAGGCCGCGCAGTAGACGGCGGTGGTTTGTGCGGCCGTTAAATACATCACAACATTTCTGTTCACTTCTTTGTTCCTCTCGCTGGTCACACGTGAGCTCTACTGCACAACACTGCCCCGACGGTTTCAGGTGGTATCAGTCTCGTTTGCTGCGTACTGTTTCTGTAAGCTTCTGAGAATGGACTAAATTTCCAGTTTAACACGTTGCTCTGGCGTCTCCTGCTCTTTGATCACATGTATTCAGTTTTATTTTTGTATTTACTAGCATCGCTACTGTAGCTTATCAGTAAGAAAGAACATCAAATTGTTGTTCAGTTCTGTATAGAGAATTATCTGAATTACACGTGAACCCCCAATTGTAGATTGAGACTTTTTTTCATACCAGTATGTTGTTGAAAGCCACAAGTCTCGTTAGCCACATTCTAATGATGTCATTTCTCTCGGCAGGTACACTCACATCGAGGCCGAGTGTCCCTTCATATCATTCGAGGATCTGCTGAACAGACTGGAGGACCTGGTGTGTGACGTGGTGGACCGAGTGCTGAAGTCGCCCGCCGCTCAGCTGCTCTACGACATCAACCCGGTACGTCACAGCTTTGACTATTAAAACAGCCTCAGTTGTTAAATTGGTTCCCTTCCTTCTCATCACAGTATATTGGTGATTTGTGATTAAGTTTTGTGACAGTCTCATGGTTCATTTGTTACTGTTGAAACTGTTGAGATCGAACCGTCATTGGGATTAATTTTGACAATAACAGTGGGATGAATGTTGAACTGCAGCATCCGTTTATCTTTTAAGCAAACTCCATTAGTCACTGATCCATTGATCATATGATTATATGCAGCTGTGCGTGTTATTAATATGATAGTAACGTGGTTATCATCGTCTTCACAGAACTTCAAACCCCCGAAGAGACCGTTCAAGAGGATGAACTACACTGAAGCCATCGAGTGGCTCAAAGAGCACGACATCAAGAAGGATGACGGCACATACTACGAGTTTGGAGAGGTGACGACTGATCGCACGACCCACGTCACACCTCGTTCACAAATTTGCTAGTTTTTAATAGATGAACTCGTTGATGATAAAGTGCTCATAGTTGAGTTTGTTCTGTCTTGTTCAAACGTCACTGATCCAGTCATTTGCGTCATCTTGTAGTTTTTACACATTTACATTCAGTTCTTCAGTCGTGATACTGCTGTGTACGGGAATGTGTGATATAAGTGAATGTGATCAGTTTTGCACGCGGTTTTATCCCAGTGTGAGGGTTAATCAAAGCGTTGTTGGTTTTGCCTCACGCTTCCTGTCCTCGTGTTGTTTGTCAGGACATCCCCGAGGCTCCGGAGAGGCTGATGACCGACACTATCAACGAGACCATCCTGCTGTGTCGTTTCCCTGCTGAAATCAAATCCTTCTACATGCAGCGCTGCCCTGAGGACCGACGCCTCACCGAGTCGGTATGTGTCTTTGTCGGGATTGAAACTGGTTGGACTGTGGCTCAATGAATTCAATTGGATTCAAAGAAAAGTCTTCAGAAGTGACTTGACTAATTTCAGCGATGTAGGTGTGGTCAGTCTGTAACACAGCTGAATGTAAAAACGGTGAATCTCAACCTGTAGAGACACAACACAACCAGTCACTTTACTGTAGGAATGAGATGAGTCGGCACCGATTAACACTAATGACTAACACTCTGACTGTGACCATTTGTCTGACAGGTCGATGTGTTGATGCCAAACGTTGGCGAGATTGTCGGAGGCTCGATGCGTATCTGGGACTCTGAGGAGCTGCTGGAGGGATACAAGAGGGAGGGCATTGACCCCACCCCCTACTACTGGTACACTGACCAGGTAAACGGAGGCGTGCTCTGTAGTTTCGCACCTTAAAGCAAAGGAACCATCATAATATTGTTATCTTTAGGTGCATTAATGCAGAAACGATGAATTGTGTTGTCAGTTGATAGAAAATACAAGAAAGTGCCAAAAGCACCAAACATTTTGCTTAAGAATGACACTGACGCACATGTACACAGAGTCCATGAGCGTTATCAAAACATGCAGGTGAGACCTGTGGAGTCCACATGTCTGAAGAAATCATCCTCATACACTGGGCACTTGACCTCACTGTGTAAACTGATGGTGTGTGTGTGTGTGTTAACATGCCACTGTGTCTTTGTTTCAGAGGAAATACGGCACATGTCCTCACGGTGGCTACGGCCTCGGCCTGGAGCGTTTCCTCACCTGGCTGCTGAACAGACATCACATCAGAGACGTGTGCCTGTATCCACGTTTCATCCAGCGTTGCCGACCATGAACACACAAACACACACACACGCACAGACCGACACACTCACACTCATACGGTGTTTCTGGACCTGGCACATGAGCCATAAAATGTGTCGCTCAATCAGAGTCCGTTGTTTCGTCCCGCTAGCTTTTCTATTTTCTGGATGGTTTAAATCTTCACCAGTAGAATTCCCACCGATTGTACTCTTCTGCGTCTGTTGATGTTTGATGTCTTGATTATTTAACGAACTAAATCTCAAGCGGCCTTCAGTGCTGCTGAATACTGGCTTCATTTTGATCGCTAGTTTATTTTCTTAAAATTATCCACAGGAATGGGTAAAAACCAACTTCACATACTTAGATGCATTCGGAGCTGCACAATAAATCAGTTTAATATTTCTACATTCGTGGTGGATATTTGTAGTAAAATAAACCACCAACGGTGACACGAACGGTTGAAGGCATCACGCACATCGTTATTTTCTTTCAGTACTTGCAATTTGATGCTAAATTTATGCTGAAACTGACACAAAGACTGAATCAGTAGACGCAAATGCATATTATTAAACAGCTGCTGTGAATATGTAGTGATCAACCTGAGAAACACTGGCTCACACTGCTACATAGATGTAGCAGTGTGTCCTTCCTCCTGAGGATGTGTGAAGAAGAAGGAAGAAGGCTTGACATTTGATTATCACAGGATCAAGAACCACACACACACTCATTCCATCGTTAGTGCTGGATGATCAGAGCTCTGACTCGATGAAGAAAACGACAGCAACACTTTAGTGTTTGTTATTTGGTGAATTTGGGAACGTCGGGAACTCATTTCCTGAAAGAAACAGCTCTGTGGAAATAAGAGCAGGGACAACAGACTCATTGAATTATTATTATTATTAGTAGATCAGGAACGTGACTCGTGTGTCAGGCTCAACTTTCATAATATCTGTTCTGTTGCTTCACCTGGAAATATTCAACAAATCCATAATGTGCAATTCAATAAAATGCAAGTCAAACACACGTTTGTGGGAGAGTTTTTCTTGGCTTGTGAGCCGGCACATCTTCTTTGCATCATCTTCAGGCACATTGAAATTTAAATGTTTAGAGGAATATCACAATGTTGCTCGGGCTAACTTGTCTAGACATTATTATGTAATAATACACAGTTTAATAACTGTAGGGAAGTCTGAAACATGAGACACGGCAGCCTTTAAAAATATACTCGGGACAACAAAAGCAGATCTGTCAACATGTCGCTGTTTCAGTGGAGGTGGGATACATCAGTGCTGACGGTTCACACCACATCTTCCAACTTGACTTAATTCTGATCTCAGCTACAAACCTGTCATGTTCTGTGACTGGATCTGTCACTGCAGTGATGTGATCATAGTGACAAAGACTGTTCACAGACATATAAACACCCACCAGACCGCCTGTCCTCCTGAAGACAGACACTTTGGCCAGAAAGATATTTGTTTATGCGAGGATTTCCTCTTGTAGGAGCTGGTGTTTTCTTCTTTTGTGTGCTTCTGTTTAATCTTTGGTTTCTGTTCCTTGATCGTCTGTGACTTAAGTTTTTAAAAGGAAGAAGGAAACAACCTCATACCTCAGACCCAGAAAAACTGCTATCGTTAGGAAAGAATGTGAGCACTTTTAAAACAACTTCCTTCTCCTTTGTCATTGGAACCAAGTTGAAGTCTAATCATTTCTTTTTACATTCTTGTTCTGTACACTCTGTGAAATGCATTTTATTTCTCCAGAGACCAGCTGTGTCCTGAGGTGTCCCATTAACTCAGTGGACGTGTCCCAGCCCATGTAGGACACTGTGACTGAGCAGCTCCTTCACCCACAGTGTGTGAAGGACACATATATTTTTGTTCTTTTTGCTGTAACAAAACAAATATCCAAGTTTTCTAGGCCATGAAGAATGATCTGGTTTTATCTTGAATTCATCTCCAAGCAGTATAACAATAACCGGCTTCACACTGTCGAGCCAGACTGGGCCAGGGTCATTTGGGGCCACCTAGGTGCTACTGGTCCACTAGCCCCATAGCCCCTGTTCAGATAGTCTGGCCACTAGTCTCTCCAGATCACCCTTCATGGCTTGTTACTATTTGTGGCTAACAAAGGATGATCTTGTTTTATCTTGAATTCTTCTCCAAACAGTGACGCAATGTTCTGCTGTAGTTCCTCTTTCACCACCTCCCATCCTCTTTCTTCTTTTTTCTAGACCCCCCTCCTGGTTTAAGAGTGGTACACACACACACACACACACACACACACACACACACACACACGTGGGTGTGTCTGGCCACGAGCAGGGCGGGGTTATTTTATAATTTTGACCAACGTAATAGTGACGCGATGCTAAGACAAGGACCCTACGTCAAGATAACCAGATTCAAGATGCTTCACACCGGAAATATACTATAAATGCTTTCATTATAAAAGCACAGAATCGGTCAAGTTAAAAAATAAAAAAATGTAATTACAAAACAAAGAGATAAAGAGATTACTTAACTCATGTAGAACTGTAGCACTAGTTATTTTTGTTTTATTTTATTCATACACGGATATTTTATTTATTTTATTTATATCTACATTTTTCTTTGTATATTTTTTAATTGTATTTGAATTTGTGGTTAATCTTGTTAAAACATAATAACGACATCGTGACATACTGATGACAGACATTAAAAACATGCTGGGTTTGTACAAACATTTTAACAGTAACATTTTAAATAAAAAATAAATCGGAGCGGATTCCCCGAGGTAGTAATAAATAATCCATGTCACATTTTAACCGTTGCATCATCGGCGGTTGATTTTATTCTGAAACGAAAAAACCGGAAGTGCTAGAGTCATCGCTTACGTGCTTGACGTAGGTGCGCACACGCAGCCGGTGGCAGTTGACGGATGGTAGCTGATACGGGGCTGGTGAGCGCGTCACTCGTGGATCCAGTCGCAGACAGCGGGACTATCCTGGCTTCTTCTCAGCGGGACCACACACTCTTTTCGGCTTTGAAAACAGGACGTTACCGTTATGGCAGTGCTCGGCAGCGCCGGTCGCTTGATCCAATGTGAGTGTGACTGCAGCTAAGTTAGCCTGAACAGAGCCGAGACACTTTCAACTTTCACGTTCTCACTCGGAATTGAACCGCGCGGAGGAAACTGCCACCACGTCTATTTGACGTAGTTTACGTGCAGTTTGGAGAAACGGAGCGACGCTGTTTAGTGTAACATGGTAGAATTTCAACAACACGCTGCTGACATTGACATAAATATTTTGTAAATGTGCGATAAGCTAGCAAAAATGTGGAGGTTTAACTTCCTGTTATGACTTTTACCGCAAAACCCTCTCTTTAACTTCAGCGTATATTACATTGTTTAACCTATGTCGACATTTATCTGACGGCTCTGTTATCGAGTTTATTGTCCATATTTGTCGTTTTTGTCATTTTAAAATCCTGGAAGCTATTGAATAGGTGAGCGTCCATGTGCTTTTATTTTATTAACAAGTCTCGCTGTTTCCGTTGTCAGCCGGTGGCTAACATACGGTACCTTGACGCAGCTCAGCGTCACTGTAGATTACTGCTAAATGTTAATGTTACATAATGGATTTATTTCGTTCTTGTGCTACATTTAGTAGCGGGCAGAGCAGCCGTAAATACCGGACACGTTAACGCTCCGTGCTTTTATATCAAGTGAGAAAGAGCTGAACGTTTTTCGCAGTTACACAATTCTATAGTCTTGAACTTGCATAATCTCCAAGACCACCTGGTGGCGGATGTTAGGAACTGCACCCGGTTATAAAATTGAAAGTGTCAATGTGGACTCATTATTAGGTCTGTGACTGTTGTTGAATGAGACACAGACGTTTGTGTGTTTGAAACATGAATCTGTGTTAGTTCTCAAACTGCTGCTGTTACCAGCGGTGCTGATTATTACACTGTGTTTATGGCCGTTCACTCAGAGGTCAGAGGTCATCATAGAGAAGTGCAGACAGACGTCAACACTCCATGGGATTTTCTTCATTAAATAAAATTCTCTGTGTTGACCTTTATAAGAACAATGTTTTGTTATGTTTCATATTTTGATTCGGTTATTGACCAGAGATAGTTTGAAGAATAATATGAATGAATTAGTTGAATTTTTCCTTAATAATGCAGAGGATGACCAGATAGAGAAATGTGTGCGAGTGACAGATGAATGAGCAGCTTGTTTTTCCTCCTCAGTCGCCAGGAGCAGCGTGAGTCTGAACGTGAGGAGCCGCTCCACCGTTGCTGCTTTAGCCCAGGCCGCAACTCCAGACACACAAGAGAACAGGTGAGACGCTCACACACACCGACATAAACGTAAACACAAACCAGGCGAATGGAGCGTCAGCGACCACTGACACAGTGTGGCAGTCAGCCGTCAGGCATCTGGGGACCGTCAGGACGCTATTGGGCCATTGTCAAGCATCTGTGTCTGACAGTTGCTGCCGTTTGCCGCGCAGCACTGACTTTATCTGGTACTTGATAGCGATCTTCAGCCAAACCTTTCCACTTGGCTTTATTTCTGTTGTTCCATAAACAGAAACACCACCGTGAGAGCCACTTACAGCTTCTGATCAGACACATTTTCTCCCTGTAAATGTTACTTGAATGTGATCCAATAAAGCAGAGACCAGGGTGTTATGTGTTAATGTTAGCTGGGACAGCAACAGAGAAAGAAATTAGTGATTACATTATGTAGACGAGAATTATCTTTACAAAACCACATAAAATGATCTAGTTTGTGGAACATGAGCAGAGAGATGTTCGGAAATAGTTAACATTTTAACAGATTGTAGAACATTTCCATTCCCTCAAGTGCTAGCTTTGTGGACATAGCTATTTTTCTGACTAAAATGCAGACTAAAAAAACTTGATAAAACTCAATAATAAGACTAAATAACTATGCAATATTTATAGGCTAGCGTCTATTAATAAGAAGTAAACTTATAATAAATATCTCTGTCCAGAATCACTGAAATTAGTTCAGTGAAGGTAGCCGCCATCTTGGAAAGCTATGAATTGCCTTAATAATTGCCATAATAAATCAGCTTAAGTCACACTCTTGACATAGGCCTTTATCTTAAAGAGGTAGAATCAAATCAAAAAGTCAATTTTGCCAAAAAAACGATTTCAGCGAGTAGTGAACTTTTAGAGGAAAAGGGATCAAAGCAACTGTTTGTCTGTTAACTGTGACCATCTGTTCAAAATTAACAAATACATGAAAGGCAGAGTAATAAGCTGCAGCTCGACTGTTTTTTTTTTTTTTTTTTTTTTTTTTTTAGTTTTGGCTTGAAAAAACGACTAAAAATCATTCAAGCGTTGTTTAATTAGAATAAAATCCTGTGTATAATCTCAGTGCGAAGTTACACAGCGGAGCGGTTGGTTGACAGATGCCAAACGTCCTCATTTGACTCTTTGATGTGAGAAATGAAACAGTGGATCTTTGTCCACGTTCTGCTCACGTGTCTGCGTACGCTCCTTATCTTCTCTGTTGAAGACAAATAAGTAATAACTATGAATGAGACGACACATTCTTTACCAGTGTTGAGGAGAAACGGAGCTCAGACCAGTGTCAGGGAGAGTAGTTAATGCTGACTTCATATAAACCACACAGAGCAAATCAACACAATGTTGTATAACCTCAAATGTTGTATTTTGGATCTAAGGTTGTATACTTTTTATCAAATGTTCAGTAAAATGGTCCTGTTTAACAATAGCTGCTGGTGTTAACATCAGTGTTAACTCCACAAGTGTGGAGTAGCTACATAAGCTGCTGGAACATAATGTTTCTAACATATTTCTACTCAGTGTTAGCTTAATGGTCAAGACGTACGCAATGTAAATATATCTGCATCCTGTCTTTATTCTTTGCATCTTCTCATCCAACCCCCCCCCCCAGCAGGCAGCGATGATCATGGTGGATGTGAAACACTGATCTTGAATCTGTTACATCCACAGGAAACCTAAGACAGGCATCCTGATGCTGAACATGGGAGGACCAGAGAAACTAGAAGACGTTCACGACTTCCTGCTGCGGCTCTTCATGGACACAGACCTGATGAAGCTCCCTGTGCAAAAGTACACACACACACTCATACATTTACACACACTCTTTCAAAATGAAACCACAGTTGAAATGGGCATATTTAGATCTGATGCATCTCTGCTGTGTCTCTGTCCGTTGTGCACTAACGAACTAACAAACACATTGTTTATTCTGTTGCTACTGTGAAGAAAGGATGGTTCCTCATTTTTACATTTTTTACCAGCAACACACATCTTTTGAAAGCAGTTGCTTCGCAACATTTATGCTTTGTGACTTCTCCTCTCCCCCCACTGCTGCTGCTGCTGCTTTGTGTGTGTGTGTGTTTTTAAAAAATGTAATTTAAATAGTCGTAACTCTTCGACGCAGCAAACTGGGGCCGTTCATCGCCAAGCGCCGTACTCCAAAGATCCAGGAGCAGTACAGTAAGATCGGAGGAGGTTCGCCCATCAAACACTGGACGTCCATGCAGGGAGAGGGAATGGTGAAGCTGCTGGATGAGATGAGTCCCGAGACAGGTGAGACGGTCCTGCCTGTCAGAGCCCCGTCCTGTTATGACATCATTTCCTTTCAGTTTACATCAAGAGTTTTCGAAAGTCCACACCGGAGACTGAAAACTGCTTTTGGACTCGGTGGTCAGTACTAGCATGTGTGTGAAGTTAAGATAGCGACACGGAGCAGGAGTCTCCTCACACGCCTACATCACTCCTCACTGATAAGAAAACAAACCGCAGCAGTTTGGACATGTTAACACCAGATAAGCTTTTGTTTTTTGTAGCCAGTTTGAATCGATGAGTAAAAGTGGTAATGAGTTTATTTCACGTCGTTGTGCAGGTGTTGACTCTTTGCCTCTCTGTCATCAGCTCCTCACAAGTTCTACATTGGCTTCCGGTACGTTCACCCGCTGACGGAGGAAGCCATCAGCGAGATGGAGAAAGACGGAGTGGAGAGAGCTGTGGCCTTCACGCAGTATCCTCAGTACAGCTGCTCCACCACAGGTGACGGTCACACTCTGTAGTAATGGAGACAGTTTAAACTAGAGAGTTCACACACGCTGCTGCTTCCTCCGTGTCAAACATCTCTGTCCTGTCGACCGTCGTCTTGACTGTGTAGCTGGTGTTTATTTCCTCCAAACACTCCTTCACATTCTGAGAGGCTTTATGTTTCCTGACCAGTGCTGCTCAATAATCATTGTGATCCTACATCCAGTGTTTGTGGCCTAGTTTGTTTCTAGGAGCTGCATTCATGCCTTGTTGTTTGTAGCTTAAGTTGTGAAACTTTATAGTCATTAGACTCAGTCATTGATCGGTAACGTGTTTTGGTGAATAGGAGATGTGTACTCAGTCCCTCATCTGTTCTGGTTTGGTCATCTGCTCTGTAACAAATGACACATGAATGTGTAAAGAAATCAAATAAGTTGGAGAAAAATCACCAGAGTCCGTAAACACCACACTTCCTCTCTGCCCCACACTTCTGTTTTCACTGTGACATGAAAGAGGATCCAGTTCAGCCACTTTGTGATTCATTCATTGTAGAAACTCTTCATTCATCAACACAGAGGGAGATCTGCAGAGAGGAAGTTTATAGTTTGGAACATGATCTTCATCATCTATAAGAGTGATAATCCTAATTATACATGAAATATCCTTCTGATGTGTCTTTGAAAGGAAACACTGACGGAGACAGAACATACACTTTTCTTTAAAACAATCTTTTCATAAACGTTCCTCTGAGCAAGGCACTAATCATCAAATCTTCAGTGGAGTTACACCGTGGTCAAAAAGTTATGTAATATAGCGCATCATATTATATCATATTAATGTTGGTCCTTGTTTTCTGTGTGAACAGGCAGCAGTCTGAACGCCATCTACCGTTACTACAGTAACAAAGGCGGAAGGCCAAAAATGCGCTGGAGCGTCATCGACCGTTGGCCCACACACCCGCTGCTGGTGGAGGTTAGACACGCACACGCATGAGTCATGTTTCCGTGACTTCAGAGGACATATCACTGACTTCTGACACTAATGTCCCGGAGATTGTGTCGATCATAACTATTACCTGCCTTAAACCTTAAAACGCGTCTCCTCCCTGACACCTAATGATTCACATTTTTGTCGCCTATAAGAAAAAATAAGAAGAGTCCCCATAATGTCAGTGTGTACACAGATTGGAGTCCCCACAACGTGAGGAATAGCAAGACCACACACAGTGCTGCAGTGGAAAGCAATTAGCAGTCAGAAAATTATACTTTAGTAATGTGCGTGTGTGTGTGTGTGTGTGTGTGCAGTGCTTTGCAGAACACATCAACAATGAGCTGCAAAAGTTCCCTGAAGCGAAGAGAGACGACGTTGTCATCCTGTTCTCAGCACACTCACTCCCTCTGGCTGTAAGTATGAAGAACCGCCACCATTTCTACTGACGTGATGGTGATAATGATGCTACTGTTGCTGTTTCTGCTGCTCATTGCTGATCACTTGATAGAGTGTGTGTTTCAGTTCAACTTGTCAGTGAAATTTGACTTTTTCTGATGTTGCTGCTGCAAAACATTATCATTAACATCCACTACTATTATATTTAGCAACAACAGAGGTGGATGTTGTGTTTTTTTTTTTTATTTTTGCTCTTGTTTGCTGCATCAGTCAGGACGTCATGGAGCCGGTGGGAGACTTTGTCCAGTGTTGACTGTAGTTTAGACAGTATCATCCTCTCTCCGCTGCCACAACATCACTGATCCTGTGAATGACTCTGTTGAGTCTGTTTGCATTTACAACCCTCAAGCTGCTGTTCCAGCAACAGTCAGAAGGATTGTATTGACCACAGGCTCATAGTACATCCTCATCTTCATCTGGCTGATGCTGAACAACTCCAGTCTCCTCAGCAAATATAGACACCTTTGTCTTTGGTGGTTTTATGGATGGATTGAGAATTCTTGAATATACTCTTACTAGAACAACTCGTAGTCCTAACAGTACTACTGTTGTGTACTTGATCCAGGTTGTAAACAGAGGTGACCCGTATCCTCAGGAAGTGGGAGCCACAGTTCAAAGAGTCATGGAAAGACTGGGACACTGTAATCCTTACAGACTGGTGTGGCAGTCTAGGGTGAGTACACACACACACACACACACACATAATAATAATAATAATACATTTTTATTTGTAACCCACTTTACATTTAAAAACAATCCCAAAGTGCTACATAAAAAAGTTTAAGAAAGTAATGAAAATATAGATAAAAACATCACAACACAAAGTAAAACAACAGTGTGTATATGCTCTTTTAAAAAGAAATGTATTAAGTCTGTGGTCTCAAGTGGTCTCAAGTGGTCAGGGAGGGTATTCCACAGACGTGGGGCAGCCCATGGTGCTGAGCTTGGTCCTGGGAGAGAAAAGGTAGTATAGTGAGACCTCGATGGGGTTGGGGGGTGAGCAGTTCTTTGAGGTATGTGGGGCGTTGCCGTGGATGCATTGACGGATGGAGAATGGGTGTGATATGTTCTCATCAGGATCCTTGCACTGCTGTTCTGGATGTATTGTTGTTGTTTTTGGAGATTTTTGGATTCAGGGATCCCAACGAGGAGGGATCCCTGATTGCAGTAGTCCAGCCTGGAGGAGATTAAAGAAATTCATGATGTAATCTCTTTGTATGACTCAGAATTGAATTGACTTACTGGTAAAATAAAATGCTTCCTGGTTCCTGTTGGTATTAGAATAATAAAATGGAAGACATTGTGTTTCTCAGTACTGAACCACACAGGTTACGTCACATTGCCATTATCCTGTAAACCACTTTTATTTTTTTATTTTTATTCTAATCATTTTACATCGCCCAGCAAACAGCAAGACTTTGACCAACATACTGATCACCTGATCACTGATCTTAAAGTGAAACTAACACATAACCAGAGTGTATATAACTGACCTCCGCTGTATATAACTAGATGCTACAGCTCCACGGTTGTCAGGATGAAGTCTGTGGTGTAGCCACAAGATGGAGACACTTATCTGTCTAATCCTGTAGCTACAGCAGAGCAGGAAACCTCAGTGACATCTGACAGTTTGAAAAGTTCATACGCAAGATGAATCGTTCTCGAACAAGAGAAGAAGACATAACGATGATTAAAACGGAGGAGATTTCACATGATGATAATAAATATAGTTTTACACATTACAAGGAGAATAACAGGTGAATTTTTGTTGATGGGATCTCACAGTCAATGCAGAGAAAAAACACACAAAAGGTCTAAGATGGACTTATTCATATACACACTGCCTGGTTAAAAAAAGTCGCCACCTGATGAAGTGATGCAGCATCATGTCTAGTGATACTGTACAAGCCTGTGTGGTCAGTGCTATGATCTGGGGTCACTGCAGTTGGTCAGGTCTGGGTTCATCAACATTATGAGGTCAGCTGACCTGAATATACTGAACAACCAGGTTATTTTTTCTTCCCTGTTGACACGGACATATTCCAAGATGACAATACCAGGATTCATCAGGTTCAAATAGTGAAAGACTGGTTCAGGGAGCATGAGACATGGATCGGCCACAACAGAGTCCAGATCTTAACCCTACTGAGAATCTTTGGAATGTGCCGGAGAAGATTTTGTGCAGTCTGACTCTCCCATCATCAATACAAGATCTTGGTGAAAATTAATGCAACACTGGACAGACATAAATCTTGTGACACTGCAGAAGCTTATTGAAACAATACCACAGTGAATGGTGGCAGTCATTTGTCCTTGGATCCTCTAAGTGAGTAACTGTATGAATTGAATCAAGTCACTCAACTACAACGATTCTGAAGGAGGATTGGTTGGTTTCCAGTGTAGTAACAGTCTTCTGTGTGCAGGCAGTGTTGTAAAAGCAATGATGTTTTCATATATTTTCCTCGATGTGGAACGATTTCTGTCTGCGCTTGCAAATATAGCCACAACTGCTGCTGTGTTGGTTTAGAAATCAATATTAAGTGCCTCTGATAGCACTTTAAAGATCACAGAGTAATGAGTTGTCAGAGACGAACTTGACCAGAAAATATGGGTTAAGTTGTCAGTGGCATTGTGACACGTATCACGACTTACATCTAAGTTTAGATTCAGAGTATCCTTTTAGTTTTTCCGTGGAGAGACGAGCTGTTTTACCTTCGGGCTGTTGATCCAACGCACTTTGATCAGATCCATGCTCTGAACTTCCCTCTGACACCTTAGTTACTGGAGTCATTCCAGGTAGAGAACTAAACAGAGGGAAACACCATGGAGTGATTCAAATCTTAGGTGGTCACACTCTGTCGTCCCTGATCATCTACAGGAAGTACAGAAACCTAAGCAGCAGTTATCAGGGGTTTTCCTCTGGATTATACGTTTAGATCAGATGGACGACAGTGTGTGTTGTCAACACGTTGTCATCAGCCGCTGTAACATTTGCGTTTGGTCTCTCAGGTTGGTCCCATGCCGTGGCTGGGCCCTCAGACAGACGAGGTGATTAAAGGTCTGTGTGAACGGGGGAAGAAGAACATCCTGCTGGTGCCCATCGCCTTCACCTCCGACCACATAGAGACTTTACATGAGCTGGACATCGAGTATGGACAAGTGCTGGGGGAGGAGGTAAGAGACGGAGACGCTGACTGCTCTTTCAACCTATGTCTGTGCAGTTTTTTTTTTTTTTTTGTGCTTTAAATGTCCCAGACTTTATTTCATTATTTTCCCAACAATCCATTAGACTCTTAGATTAAGATTTTCCAACCGAGAAAGATTTGGTTCCAGTTTTCAAATTGACATCAATAGTCAGGGGCACTGACACGTATTATAAAGATTAAGAAGGTGAAATTACATTCACAGTGTTGAAAATGGTTCAGTAGCAGCTTTCAAGTCTGCGCCAGCACAGAGGGACAGAGAAGTGGTCAGAAAACACGTCCTGCTCTGTGTTTATTAAGAATAATAATATCCTCAGATGAGAAAAGACGAGTGGAGGAATTAGACCCGGATCAGGTCCAGACCAGTGAGGTGATCACTGACGCCATAACAACACAAACACTTCTGTGTAGTTGAGAGCAGAAAACAGATGAAGATCTCAGGGCAAAGTCTTTTCTTTCTTTTCCCTGAACTGACAGAATTTCTGACACGTTTTCACCGATTCTGAGTGTGGATGTAAAGTGTTGGATGGTTCATGTGAACGATGTCTTGTTCTGTCTTCAGTGCGGAGTAGAGAACATCAGGAGAGCGGAGTCGTTAAATGGGAACCCTCTGTTCATGAAGGTACGTTTGGCACGCGTGCACGATGTACGGCAACAAATGTTCCAACGTTTCCAACAAAACAAACTAGAATACGACAAAGAAACGTTTCTGTGTTTTCTCTGAGCTGGAAGAAAAAAAGAAGGAAACGAAGCAGATGGTGAGAAATATTTTCGGGAAAAAAGGTTTAAGATTTTAACGAAGAAAGGTCGTGTGAAAAGGTGAATTCCAGGCCGGGGAATGAATTCCCTCTTCTTTGCTATCATCCCTCTCCCTTCCTGTTTTCTCTCCTTTGTCTCTTTTCTCCCTTCCTCTCCCATCTCACCTCCCTCCTCCTCTTCCAACTCAACCCTTCAACCTTTTACACACCAGGCAACTCCTCCAGCTGTAACAGCTGTGTGTGTTTCTGTCTGTCTGTCTGTCTTTGTGTGTGTGTGTGTGTGTGCGTAGGGTTTATTAAAGGAAGGGGGCAGATCAATGGGAACCTTTAGAGCTGACTACAGTAGAACTGAAGCGCCCGGCTGGCTAGCTGGTCAAACCCGCCGCGCTCAGAGACCTCTCACCAAGTCTCTGAGTGTGTGTGTCTCAGTGTGTGAGAGTGTATAAATCAATATCCAGAGGATGATTAGTTGGTAGTTACTGTAGGATGGTTTCCTCGGTGTGGTTTTAGTTTCTCACTGAGCCGCATCAGTCTGCCATCTGCGAGCAGCAGCCACTGGAAAATAAAGAAAAATCCATTCATCAGTTTTCACTGCAGAGACTCGCTGGTGTTGGGAATTCTGCCTCAGATTACACTCGTACGATCATTTTACTGTATTCGCTCTCTCGTCCGGACGGTGTTTCCTCTGTGTTTTCACTTTCACGATCAGTTTTGTGTTTTCTTGCTCGAAGGTGGAATGGGCTGTTTTAATATCTCGCATGGAGAATTCACCAACGATGTAACTGACCGATGTCTGAGGTTTTTTTTTTTTTTTTTATTTTTGCAATTCAAACTTCTTCCTGTAAATGTCTCAAAATAAAAGCCTTACAGGAAGCTGAGGAATTCCTCTGTTGAGTTGCTGGAAGGTACTATTGATAGTATTATTATAGTACTATTACAGTACTAATACCGTATTTTTCGGACTGTAAGGTGCACTTTAAATCCTTTAATTTTCTCAAAAATCGACAGTGCTCCTTATGTGTTAATTCTGGTTGTGCTTACTGACTTTGAACCGATTTTATGTGTTACGCGGCTCAAAAATCTGCCAAAATGTTTTAGTACGACTTTGGGTAATACATACTGTGCTTAAACATAATAGGAGGAGGAGAAAAATCAAATGGTAACTTTATGCTTTTAAATCAAATAATGTCGAAGCCTTTGTCTGACTGAGAGAACCAACGCTACACCCTGGCAGATGATCACAGTGTCTCTGTGTTGTTTGTCCCGTCCAGGCGCTGGCAGACCTGGTTCAGTCTCACCTGAAGTCCAATCAGCCGTGTTCTCGCCAGCTGACCCTGCGCTGCCCCCTCTGCACCAACCCCACCTGTGGAGAGACCAAGGCCTTCTTTGCCAACCAGAAGCTCTCATAGTGCTCACACACACACACACACACACACACACACACACACACACACACACGCACAAACAAGCTAAAACACGCACACACTCTGACACCGGTCCTCACGCAGGACGACCCGACAACACACACACAGCTTCCCCAGCAAGAGTGTCCGTTAAATGGTGAATGTAACACGAAGAACAGACCAAATGGTTTCTGCAAATACTCGTCGTTATTCGGGAGTTAGGATTTAACGTCATGAAGAAAAATCCTGAATATGACCAGATTTGTTAGTGAATTTAAAATCCGGCTTCACATTTCAAATAAATTGATAAATGTCTCAGTATTTGCAGAGACTGTTTGATGAGCCTAAAACTGACGCTCTTCACAAACTGCTCATATCACATCAAAGCTACAGGAAGGAAAAAAGCCTTGCCCTAGTTTCTTTGTTTTTCTGCGTTTTATTACATTTACTCCCGTTCACATTCTTCTCAAAAACTCCTCAAGATCAACATCAGACACCCTGTTTCTCTTTTCACTGGTGCTACATGAGTAACAGTCAGACACGGTGACATCACCACTCACAAAGGATCTGGTTGAACCGCTGTTTCTGCCTTCTCACCTGTTGCTTCACGCCGCTAACTTCACCCCGTCCTGCTGCAATCCCTGCAATGTGATCGGACTCAGAAAAGCTGCCGGACACAAGTCGTCCACTCCAATGAGTTTCTTGAGTTAGTTAGAAAAAGGTGATCGAGAAGAAACTGTCAAGAAAATTAAATGTCGAAGTGTGGACATGCGTGTGTTACACGGTGAAGCGTCAGTCGTCCAGTTATGTTAGTGCTGTGCAGAGCTAATGTTTAAATAGAGACGTCACAGCTGAGGCTTTAAAACAAACGCATTGGAATGAAGTATCGGATCAGGGCCTGGTGAGAAAATGTCATAGTTGGAGATGGTTACAAGCGAGGGCAGTTACATTATTAATGTACAGATTCATTAACGTGTTGATTTTCCACTGGTTTTTAAAAAGGGGAAACTAAACCGTTCACCTCCTGAACATGTGGAGACTCTGAGGCAGACTTTTCATCAATCGCCTGCCACTTCTTTTATTTCAGACCGGCTCAGGTAATGACAGTAACGCAGCTGATGCCGGTAAATAAAAGAAAATCCACCCGTCACGCACCAGCGAGTGAAACACAGGAATAAAACAATATCAGTTCTTATATATTGATTCATCTAAATTAAAATAGACATCGATTTTTGTTATGTATTTAGCTGAAGAGGTTTTTTTTTTTTTTTTTTTTTTCCCTGTGAGCTCATTAATAATCCATAATCCAGTTTAAATGGAGTGAATTGATACGTTAAGTCACATCTTTTGCGTGTATGATAGGAGCAGGAAATGCTGCAAGAAAAAATATAAAAGCAAAAAATATTAAACGATGATAAAGTTATATATATATATATATATATATATATATATATATATATATATATATATATATATATACATGGAATGGCAGAGAAGAGTTTTGTCTCATCACAGTTTCACCTTCTAGATTATAGCGCAACAGTTGTTGAAATCGCTGCAGTTCTAGATGACGTGTTGGAGGTTTCCAGTCTGATCTCACCTGCTTTCACCTTCACTCGGGATGAGACTCGGATGACCTCTGACCCTGTTCCTCCTCTACCGACCTGTTTTCATGACACTACGACAACGTGCCTTTTACACTGGCTAACTAGAAATACTGGGCGTGTGCTTTACGTTCATTTTATACGTGCTTGACCAAAATGTTTAAAAAATCCAACCTGAGATCTGACTCGACATGTTCCTGCCGTGACATGGGCCATCAGAAGTTCGCTGCCATACATGAACTCAAAAACTTAAGCTATTCTACTGACATGCTAACTACAGAGAGTGCTAACTAGTGAGGGAGCTACTGTGCTACAACAGAAATGAAATGAGAAACTGCTGTAGCCTTCACCAGATCTTATTTGGAGTCAGATGTTAGATGGTGATTTCAAACTTGCTATAAAGCCTGTGTCACTGGAAGCTGCATCTACTTATCCAGTATTAAACAAATTTAGAAAACAAGACAATTAACTGACTGAGTAGATTTACATTTGTAGCAGCTTTCAAGAGTTAACCAATGATTACAAAGTGCTGCATGTTATTTAAAAAAAAAAAAAGTGTTAATACGTTATTTATGTGTTTTTAAACCATATCAGTCCTGATATTGGGAGGTTTTGTTCCAGTGCAGAACAGCCGTTAGCTCGTTAGCTAACTGCTTGTACAGTTGTATCACATCACACATTTATTCTGCTTCCACCGTGTGTGTGTGTGTGTGTCCAAAGAGAGAGAGATTTTTTTAAATTACGATAAAATTCTGATTGATTTGTATCACTTCAAACGCAAAAGACATGGCCCAACATTTCAGTTCACGGCAGGGAAACAGGTTAGCGTCTTTGATGGTTGTTTTTTTTTCTTCCATTTTCTTTTCCATCAATTAGTTTCTAATTTATTTTTAATCAGTTACTTTTTTTTTTTTTTTTTTTGTGTGTGTGTGTGTGTGTGTGTATGCACGTACGTATGTATGTGTTAAGCTGAAAGGGCAGTGTACATTGTGTGTATATTTAACAAAGACGCAACAGCTTTTTTTTTGTTTGTTTAATATTTGAGAGACGTGATATTAACTGTGTCATTACACTTCGACGAGTCTTCCTCTGAAATAAATACAACTATATCAACAAAAAAAAAAAAAAAAAAAAAAAATGGCCATTGGTGTTGAGTGTTTGTGTGGTCTCTTTGTGTTGGACGTCACAGTTTGGACGATCTTGAAGTGAGTGAGATATCCTCAAATCTTCCCAGAATGCAACTCTGATACATTTTGGAAGTCAAAGCTGTAAAATAAGGTTTTAATTAACTGCTAATGAATTATTTAGAGAAAACATGTAACTGTAGATTGTGTTGACTATGTTCATTGACAGTTTGTAGCATTAACTGCCAAATTAATATAATATCACACACTGATCGTGCACATTAACAACAGAAACTGTTGAACTGGATTGAGGAACGTTGCAAAGATCACAAAGTGTTGACTGAGCCTCCAACCAACAAGTTATCCTGGGTCTGTGGGACGTGACCAAACCAGATCCGTTGTGCTGAACTCTCTTTAAATCAAACCTCCACTTATGTGCTACATGTCTAAAAAGGATCTGGATATCGTCTTCATCTTCATCATTGGTGCAGAAGGTTTTCCAGTGGATGAATTGTTTGTATTGTGACTTATCCTCTTTGACCAATGACCTGCCAAAGTAAGGTCACACAAGTTTGCGTTTAATTGTAATGAGCAGGCGTTGGCACTAGAGTAGTGTTTGCTGTTGAACTGTCATTTTAATTTAAAAGGTTCCTAAATGAGTGAAATGAACTAGAGGCAGCCATGATGGAGCAAAAGAAAGAAGATAAAGTCGTCCCACTAATCCTCACAACTCATCATTATGGCTTTTTTTTTTTACAAAAATACAGGAGCATCATGGGGCACAGATCACTAACTTCCTGGTGCTTATTAACCCAGAACAGCATGTTAAACCTATGAAGAGAGGAGGGTGTTTATTTCACCTTTATGACTGCAGCCTGAGGTTTTTTTTTTTTTTTTTGTGATGACATAATATCCACATCCACTGGGCTAACATAAGGTTTCTGTTCATCTTCAGAACGCAGACTCACGTCAGTAAATATCAACCATGGAGCCTGATTCCTCCACTAGTATCACTTTTGTTTGAGACAACAAACATGGTCATTTCAGTGTAAACATGTCTGCTTTTCTTTCTTTCCCTCCGTGCACTGTACACACACCTCTCTTCCATCTCTCTGTTCTTATGTTTCCTCCTCCTCTGTCAAACTCTGGCCTTGTCTTTTTTTTCTTCTTCTTTCCATTCCCTCCTCTTCTTTTGTCCTATTTCTGCTCAATTGCCGTCCCCTGTTTTCCCACGTCTTCCTCCTCTTCTTCCTCCTTTGCATCTCTCTTACCCTCCATCGTCACCCTCCTCTCCATTTTCCCACTATTATCTTTTCCAATCTCCCCCCCTTCTCTCCGTTCTCACCCATTTTCCCCCCTTTTCCAATCTTTTCCTCATCTTACACCGCCGTCCTCCCTCCCCTCCTCCCCTCTACATCTTCCCCATTCATTCCTATCTCATTCTCTCTCTCCCCCCCCTCCATCGCTCCTCCTCCCCCTCCCTCCATCTTTTTTCCCAGCAGTCCCCTGCGGTGTTGCAATCACCTCTGCTGCTGTTGATTAAGCTAAGAGAGATTGGCTGTCCACGACCCAATAACCCCTGAGGGCATCGGGCTGGGTGCCCCCCCCCCCACTCCCCACCCCCGTCTTCTGAGCCAGCTACAATTCCTCATTTCAGTTTGTTCTTTTTTCCTCTGCACCTTCTTCCTCCTCCCTGACCTCCTTTTCATCTCTCTTCCTTTTTCTCATGTCTTCTTTCTTCCCTCCTCGGTCCACATCTTGTTTTCTTTTCCTCAGGTATCGTGTCCTCTCTGCTCCTCTTTTTATGTCATCTGCTCGCCTCCTCTCCTTGTCACCTCCTATTCTTCTTTCCCTCTTCTCTCAGATCCTCTTCTCCTCTTACGTCTCACCTCTCACACACACACATATCTTGCAAATAACACAATTATGGCCGACCGGTGTCAAGGTGTGAGATCTAGTGAACAATAAGCGAACAGTTTGGTGTCATAGGTGACGTTTTAGATGTTGGAAAATGTGCAGATGTAAAGACAACAACAATTCTGACAAAGGCCAAACAGTTGTGTCCAGATGAGTAACATCTGTGGGTGATCAGCAGAAGTATCTTCTGACTGTGGAGCGTTTTCATAAACCACAGTTGATCTTCTTCTGTATCATTTTATTCATCACCTGTCCTGCCGATACACACAGAGAATGGAGTTTACAGTGACCGTGTGTTCACATGGTGGAAAATAAAATCTTTGAATGTTGCTGCTCATTGTTTCCTTTTGTTTCATCTTCCTTCCTTTCTACGTTCTCTCCTCTGCCTGTCATCCCCACTTCTATCTCTTCTTTCTCTTTTCAACACTCACACTGTTCTTCTTTAATTCTGAAATATTTCATTTTTTACTACGTTTTCTTTTCCTTTTGGCCCAGCAGCTCTGGGGGAGGACAAGTTGTTCGGGACCAAAGGTGTGTGTGTGTGTGTGTGTGTGTGTGTGTGTGTGTGTGTGTGTGATGGTGACTGCAGGCTGCTAGTAATTGAAAAGCTGGGACGTGAGCGCTTGCAACCCCCATGACCTCCTATTTACAGAACGACCATCGATTTCTACACAGAAAGAGAAAAGAGAGTGAGGAATAAAATAAAAGAGAAATTGGGGGAAAAAATGAGTGGAGAGGGAGGAATGAAAGAATGGGAAAGGGTAGAAGAAAGAGAAGGGAAGGTAGATCAAAACTAAAGAAGAGCAATAGAAATAAACTGGAAGGATGAAATGAGGAGAGAAGGATGGGTGGAGGCAGACGGAGAGAGAGAGGAGGGGACAACTGGGACAAAAGAAATACAATGAAATTTAAAGGAGAGGAGAAACGAAAGTGGAGAGGTGATAGGTGAGGAGGAAAAAGACGGATGAAAAGAAATGATGCACAAAATGGAAAGAATGGAGAAAAGAAAATAGATATATAATGTAAATAGTACTACTACTGAGAAAATTACCGAGATGAAAATGTTAACTTATAATCTTAACTTTAATTTTTTTTTTCTAAATAATTGAGAAAAAAAAAGAAACAAAACAAATCCGTTTCTCCATTTGAAAACTGTATTTGTTGCCAGTTTATCTGTTAAAGCAGGAACAGCTGATCAGTCACATGAGTTAAATGTTTGTCATCTCATCTCTCAAGTTATTCACCAAAAATATATTTAAATATATATATATATATATAAATATTTTATTTCCAATTAAGCAAAGTAAGTGTATCTCTAACCAGAACTCATATCCAGTTCTTTTCCACACTGCTGCTCCGCTGATAGCTCTGACAGGATGCTCTAGATTTGCTTAAATCAGCTAAAACAAAAATTAAAAAAAAATCTTCACAAAGAAATCTTTTAATTTCACTGCTGGTCCGCGTTTACATCCCTGCAGACTTCGTACGAGTTCGAATTTTAACACGAGTTAGATCGACAGATCAGCGTTAAACAAACATCTTTACATCAGTCATTCATCGGGTTTCCCACGTTTTGTCCTCCTTATCAGACCATCAGACCCACAGGTAATAGAGAGACAATGTTAGCAGTAACACAATGGGCTTCTGTTTCCCTGGCAACAGAGAGAGGAGGAGAAGCAGGAGGATGGGATGGAGTGATTAACAGAGGGAGAGGAGGAGTTTAGAGGGGAGAAGTGACAAGGTGGACTGATGGATGTTGGAATGATTACACAGAGAGAACAGAGCAGAAAGACGCAAGTGACACGGAGAGTGGAGTGACACGAGGTCACAGAGTCATTACTGACACTAAAGGTGGAGGGGGGAGGATGAGCAGGAGACACGTGTCAGGAAAATACAGGATCAGATAAAACTTTCAATATTTTTGTCGAGAAAAAAAAAAAAAAAACTGCAGTGACTTGAAAAAAACAAAACCTGTGACTGCAAAGAACCAAGTTGCCTCTGTAGAAAAAGACTTAGGGACTTAAAAATAGTGCAGTGTAATGCACGAGTCCATTAAAAATAGAAAACCTAAGCAGATGAGTCTGCAGTGTTTCCCATCAGTGTATTTTTAGAAAGAAAACATAACAGGAGTCAGTTGTACATGGATAAGACCATTGTGATTTCTTTATTGATTTTTTTTTTCTTCTTTTTTTATAGAGTGGAACAACATTAAATCTCCAAATATCTCCTTCATGTTTGATCATTTGTTTTTATTCCACACCGCAAGTTTTCAGTCACCTCTCTTTTTCTGTTTCAACCAAATGGAACAAAAAAACAAAAAATAAAAATGCAATTTGGTTTTTGATTTACTGTATGACGAATATGAAATGATTGAAAAAAAAAGAAAAACAGTAAAGGGAAAAGAAATGTGATGGGTTTTTTTTGGTTCAATGAGGTTTTGGTTGATGATTTGGTCAAACTTAATGTTTTGGGTCGAAATGCTTTAATTACAGTCGAAATGTTTTAGCTCAGGGGTCGCTGCTGTGGAGCCTTTCAGCCTTCAGATGCCTGATTTTGAATCTGTCACTTTGACCTTTGACCCCTCATTGTTGTTGCCGCTGCTGATGTTCAAATCCAAACTGTTTTTGTTCTGACTGCTGTTCAGTCTACACAATAATGGTGAGTGTATTAAGAGCGTTTTATCTCATTACGCCAAACTAACTCATTTTTCACGCACACCCTCTGATGAGAATTAATCAGAGCATATCTATGAATGACTGTGACATCAGTCAGGTCAGATCTATTCCTTTTGCAGCTCTGTGGATTATCTGACACTTCAGACACGACAACAGGAAGCTCTTTACAAGAAGCACAAGATCATTGTATCATCAGCACTTTTAGAGGATTCCTGCTGCAGCTCTGGTTGGTTCATTTCACATGTTGGCAGGATTTAATGTGTTGGATGTTTGCGCTAAAATTCACATCAGAAAATTGGTGTTTTGTTGAGACCTTTGTTGTAGAACAGATGCTGTTTGATGCTCAGAAGCTCAAAGTGCTCTGCTCCTCTTCATCTAACACTGTTTGAACTTCAACATAAACTCAAAATAATACTGATTTCTTTTGGCCTTTGGTTTAGTTACAATATGACTTTATACATTTGCCCAGTTAATCTTATCAAACCGCCTTTTTACCAGCGTTTTGTTCATTGGCTCATTTGTTCTCTCATCCTTCTTGTTGTATTGTTTAAAGATGGAGTTCGGACACATTTGCTCAGTTATCTCATCTCTGCAGACAGCTGCATTATATGTCACTTTGCCCTCCACCAGCTAAAATGTTCTACTTTTGATGATTGAATCCTCAAAGTGCAATTTAGACTGAAGTCCTAGAAACAGCTACTGTGTCGATCACCAAGTTTCCTCTAAATGAGGGAAAAGACTTTATGTTTTTGTTGCTTGGATAGTCAGTTTGAAATCAGTCATAATGTCTCACTGCCAGAAAACAGCAGACATGGGAATATAAATGAGTAAAATCCCTCAGAAATGTTTCCGGTTGGTATTTCTAGGTACAGGAGTGAACCTCGCTAAAGATTAAACACACAAAAAGTAGTGGAAGCTGACTCATTCCTCACGCTGTATTTAACACCATCACCAGGAACGCATGGTGTCCAAATGTACCAGCAAGTTTTGAAGCTGACTGTTGCTCAGTGGAAAATGGCACGATCCCTTCACACTGGGAAGCTGATGCTTGACCCTCTAAGACTGATCTTAACAGAAGCAAGTTAGCAGGTTTTATATCAGCAGGTCAAAGGTCATACTAATGCAAGATGCAACGCAAAGTTCTATGGTATAGCATACAGTATGTGAAATGAATGGGTGCTAGTAATAAGGTTAATAATAAGAATCACAATGCATTACACGGCTAGCTAATCATAAATATATTCATGCATAAAATCTGGGCTACGGCCCCGCTGTATGGATAATGTAACTGCGATGCTAACAGGAAATTAAGGACAGAGCGTTTAAAAAAAAAAGATGCATGAAAATCAGTTAAAACATGGTTGGATTTAAAGTAAAAATCAATGGATCAAAGAAGCCGGTACTATTCTGGGCTGAAACAGTAAATTCTGGCATCATTTCAACAATGTTCCCAAATCCCCAAAATTTCCATGAGTGACCCTTTGAAAAGAACCAGAGACCAAAAAAAAAAAATAATAATAATAATAATAATTTAGAAAAAAAAAAATCAAATCATAAAACTCTCGTTCCCTGGCAGATGGAACAGAGAGAAAACGGTGATACAGCAACAAGAAAAAGCATAGAAGAAGAAGAAGACAAGCATTTTTCATTTTTGGTTTTAGCATACTTTTTTTTTTTTAAAACTATTAATAGAAATAAAAAATCAAAATGTAACTCACCCCGCACATTTGTTTCATTTTTAAGTTACAGTACCAAAAAAGAAAAGAAAAAAAAAAAAAAAAAACGGAAGAAGAGCAAGTGAATCATTTATGACATATGCTATTATAACATTATCCTACCACTAAGTGTCTATGAGGTATATCTGCAACAGTTTCAGTAAAGCTAGCACGGTCTGCGCACAACGCTCACACATTTGTCTCCGTGTGTTTTTTTTTTTTTTTTTTGTCTTCATCATTTAAAGCTTTGCAACCACTTGTAGAAAGAGAAGGATGGAAAAAAAAAAAAAAAAAAAGGGAGGCAACGAGCTGCATTTCCACCGAAGCTTCGTCAAATATTCACTTGTATTAAAACTCGAAACTGTTTCGAATTGATGTCGCGCGAACATCGAGACAGACGAGATCATAAAACGATTCATTCGAGATCTCCAATGAGATCATATCATACCACGTCATAATTTCTAAGTAATCACAATCGAGATATAACATCTATTTACATATATGGATCATTAATTTGAAAAATAAATTGGCGATGATCATGAGACAACAGGTTTCACAGAACGATATGTCAAGATTGTTTAGATAATTCTTTGTTATTGAAGGATAATGGCATAAATCTGTGTTTTACTGTGAGTTTATAAAATTAGTATTTCATTAATAATACAACAAATTTATGTCAAAACATACAATAATATATTTCCAATGAAAAGTGATCTGTTTTTTTTTTTTTCTTCAATTATTTGTTTGAATCTAAGTCTCCTCATCTCTCCGCTGCTCAGACCAGTGCGATACAAACAGGATCATTTTTAAAATGTCTCAGTTTCGGGTTCTCGTTTGTCACATTCGCTCAGATCTGTGTATAAACAGAGGGAAACATCAAATTGAAGTAGTTTTATCTTCTCCTTTGGGCAGCTATAAAGAGGTGATTAGATCTGGGCCAAAGAAAGCTGAAAAAACTGATCTGTCTCGTGGAAATTCAGCTCAGAAAACAGAGAGAGAGAGAGAATAGAGGGGATAGTAAGAGATAGTAAATGAGAAAAAAAAATACAACAGAACAGGAAGCCTTTGGTATTCACTCAAGATTTCTTTGCGCTGATTGCATTGAAAAGCACCAGAGAGCAGTGAGTAAACTCAGGCGCTTGAAGCCAAGCGACGTGGCTCTGGCGCTGAGGTATTTATTTTTCACAGGAATACAAAGTGTACAGCACAACAAGAGTCGTCTAGACTTCGCTTTGGTTCAAGCAAGGCACTCATCCAAGGTTATCTCATACTTTGCAACAAAAGCACTGTCTGCATCTTTGTTTTCAAAGCAGCCCCCTTTGGAAAAGCAAAGTCTGACAGCAGAAATATGAAAAGTGGTTAAAGTCACTTCTATAGATTCACTCCTCCAACATTTGTCTCCCTGGTTGATTTTAAAGCCAAGTGCTTGTAAGAAGGGAGGCCAAATGTTGGATGTGTAGATCCCAGACACATGATCATAACTTTATATTGCCATTGTTATGAAAAAAACGCTGGGTTTGTATGAAAGTACAGGAAATGTGACTCTACAGCCTTCGTGTTGCTTTCAACCAGGTATGTTTGATCAGTGTGAGCTACTTGGTGTATTTTAGTCTCATTATCAATGTCGGGGTTGGTCTAACGGCCACAGAGCACAACCAATGGGAATGATTGGTAATGAACCAACAGCTGCTGCAGTTCTTTTGGACACGATGCTAAATTGCAATATTTTCTGTGTGTATCAGATGAGATGACACAAAATATTTCTATTCGGTTCATTAAAGACCATCAATTAAGTCCATCTGAAATCTAATGTTGGTAAAGTTGGAATTGGTAAAGACGTCCACATCCCTACATGATGAGTTATTATTATTATTATTTTAAACCTAAGCACCTTCACCAAAGGCAAAATCCTCACCAAATACCTGCAAAACTAAAACACTGTACTTTGATGCTAATGCCAATTAGCAAATGTAACCATCTTCTAAATGAAAATGAATAACATTTATTGCTAAACACCAGCATTTTGACACTTGCATTAGGAGCACGTTAGCCTGCTGGTATAGCATTTAGCTAAAAACAGTGTTGTTCATACCCTTTGTGAGCTTTATGAGTCGGTGGTCTCGTTGTGAGATCCTACATCTTCTTCAACTTGGCTTCATCACATGTAATTTGACTGAACAGACGATTATGACAATGACACGTCTGTAACCACAAAGTTGGTGACAACTGTCGTAAGTATCAGCGAGATAAGGTAGAATGAAAACTTGAAACTAGTTCAGACAGAGCTCATCTACCTTACAACTGCTATTTGTTATTGGATCTAAGTTTGGCCTCCAACAGGCTTTGCCTTGAATTTGAAATCACAAACACAAACTCTCCTCTAACACTTTTGAATTACTTCAAGGTAAACGTCCATACAACTGATTGAACACTCGATCAATATAACTCTAATCTGTTCGCTCGTCTGTCCTGTCTGTGCTCCCTGAAAGTCAGAATCCAACCTGATCCCAACCTACACCTGCATCTCACCCTTCACACTTATCCCCTCTGAGGAGAAACGACAACGTGAGGCCGAGAGAGACAAAAGAGAAACAAGGGAAAGACAAAAAAGAGAAAGAGAAAAGGACAAAGTAGAGAAGAAGACAAAGAGTGGCATCGTCATTAGAAAGAGAAAGCACGTAAGCGTGGAGCTGAGCGCAGACCGTACTGAAGAGGGAAAAATCTTTGGTTTCTTTGGTTTCATCAACACGATTAAAAGGACAAATGGAAAGTCAGTGAGGTAGCCTCTCTGGTTCTCACTACTGAAATACAAAGTTTTCTTCGTCTTTTTTTTTTTTGTTTGTTTTGTTTTGTTTTGTTTTGTTTTTTCGTCTTTTTTTTTCTTCTTTTTTTACACACTCACAAAGTCAGTCTTGGAAGCAGCTAGCTTTAAGGGACTTCTCGGGTCGGATCTCTTTCCTAACGGGTGAAACAAGTCTGTGTGTTGGCATTCACGCAGTCATACGCTCTGAAATCTTGAATACAAAGCAGGTGTTTTACTGTAGAGGTGTTGCATGTTAACATCACATCCTGGGTAAGCTCTTATTCTGACGCAGAGAATACTGAAAAAAGTTGGTAAAGAGCGGATGACGTGATGACGTTGTTCCTCCAACGCTCAGTGTTTTGACAGAATCTTGATGACAAGATGGTTAAGATGGTTATATTTTGCTCTGTTTTTTTTTTTTTTTTTTTTAATAACTTGTTGAGTGTATGGAGTGTACACAGTGTGCACCGGAAGCTAATTGATGCAGATGAAAACTAGTAACTTAAAGAGCGACGTAACACCCTGTTTCATCTTGAGCATAAATGTGATTAGATGTATTACAAGATTTTCTATGGAATAAGAAAAGAGCGCTCATTTTCCAATCTTCCAATGAGCGCTATACGTTGCAACGTGACCAGGATCATTAGATAACATATACTTACATACACAGATATGTAATCTAATAATCAAAACTGTGGATTTAGTGTCACGTTACTCATTAAAGTTTCTAGTGTTCTTGTCCGCATTCGAGCATTTTCGACATCGATGAATTCGGTTGTGCAGACGTTTGTTTAAGACATGCACGCAGTTAAAGTCGTTTGATTCCAAATTGCAACAGATAATCTAATAACGTTGCTTAAAACCTGATCGCTCGTTGTTATCGATACCCTGAAGAAAAGTCACCTCACTCACAACCCACGGAGAGTTTGTTTCAAATGCTGTGATCTTTTCACGGCAGAAAATGGTGCTTTCACACACACGGACCGAATCTAATATTATTAAAGCAAACGTAGGAATAAGATCTTAACCAGGGTATGTGCTGCATGGATGTAAACACACACAGTTTATTGGCCTCTCAAGAATTCCAGTTATCTTTGGTGAGTCAGTTTATATCATAGCGTGCGGCCCTTACTTCACCTGATCAAGTGTCACTACAACATCAGTCTGAAATTCATTGCTTGTTCAACAATGGTCACCAGGATTCAAAATAAATTAAAAAATAAAATAAAATAAATCAACCAACAATAAATTAACCATAAAAATCACAAAGAGAAAAAGAAAAGCAGATGCAGTGCTCATCATTCATTGGCTATTATTTGTCATAAAGAGATTGTTCTCATTTTTGGAAAAAAAAAAAAAAAAAAAAAAATCATTACCAGGACAAGAACTAGGTCGGCTAAAGAGTGAGAGCAAGTGTTAACATTCAGAAATACATCTAATGTGACATTTCTATGTTTGTTCTGTCATTAAATCTAAACATTCATAACACAACATTTCCTTTTGCTTTTTAAAGTAAAGCTAACTAAGAATAAATTAAAAGGCCTGGCATAAGCACTGCATCTTTGATGCAACTAACATTCTTAAATACTCATAAATATTCATTAAAAAAAAAAAAAAACAATTACATCTAATTAAATAATATTAAATTATTATCAAGTACAAAACTAGTGTGTTCTAAAACACCTCATAAATAAATACATCATCCAACAGAAAGAAAAGGGAACGTACAATGTAAACTTTGGCAAAGCTAATTATCATCAAGGGAAAAGGTTCAGAAGGAGATTTGGCAACAAAATTTGTTCGCTTAAATTAATTTACAATCAAAAAGGAAACATAAATTACATTAAATAAAAAAAAAAAAAAAAAAGAAAGAAAGAAATCACATATTGCAAAATCCTAAGAAGGAACTTAGTGGTGGTTTTAGTTGACACATAAGTATTGGCAAATAATTTGAAAGTTCTTACCAACAAAACAAAGTGATGAAAACCTCTTTGGGATGGTTTTTGGTTAAATAACACTCCCCCCTCCCCCCGTTTCTCTTTTTTTTTTTTTTTTTTGGTTTGGCAGGTTTAGCCTGTGTTACATCCAGACACAACTGCAAGTGGGAATGGATAATGGTCTCCACCCCCCTGAACCAGAGACCACACCCCTCCATTGGGTGTGGTGAGCAGGATGGAGGGTCAGGTGGGTGGAGGATTTCTTTGGATTAGAAGCTTTACATACAGAAAGAGAGAAAACAAAGGATAAAGCTATTTGACCGATATTTTAGCAGTTTCTCTCAGTGGGTGTTTTTTGGTTTTGTTTCGTTATATATTGTTGTTATATGGAGCAGCAGTGTAGTTCCTCCCCCCTTAAAGAACAATCGAATGCGGATTTGTTAGCTGCAGACCGTGAGTGAGACTCTGTGTGGGGCTTCTACTCCAGCATGGCAACGTGACCTCTGACAAACTGTGGTATTATTGAAAATTTGTTATGTATCTTGTAAACCTTTTCCACCCAAACCAGCACCAAACATCTCTTCACACAAAACTTAACTGAGCACACTTTAGTTCTCTGGATTGTCCTCAGTCCACTGAGTTTTTGATTTGGTCGGACATGTTTGATTTTAAAACTTTGAGGTCTGTGGTTGTCTTCAAATACAAATTATTAAGTCTCTCACTTGGACATATCTACATATAGAACATTAAAAGTGAGGATGTCTATTTTTCTATCCAATATTAAATATAGGAATATTGAATATCTCTCACTTTTATTTGATATTGTTTCTCAGTTAGCTTTGTATTTCACTTGGTATTTGTAGATTAGATGCTCAATGTCACAATGGGTAAATGATCCGAATCCTGAGTCTTTCTGGTTTAGCTGGTTTCTGGTAGGTTTGGAGTGAAAAGAAACATTCAGATACAGTGAGTTAACCAACACTGTGACTGATCACATATTCAGTATTCACTCTGTTCAATGGGTTCAATGGAGAAAAGAAAAAGGTGTCAGTGTGCTACTGTTTGTACAGCAGAAAATCTTTGGTATGTACTGTACGTTTCACATAGCATTTACATTGTCACTCTCTCCGCAGTAGCAACGTTTGCCAGACAACAGCAGGCTCAGGTGTGAAAAGGTGGCCTGTTCCAGCAAAAAATAAGGAAAAAAAAAAGGAAGATGGTGGTGTAACATGCAGCAACTAGTCAACAACTAGTTGATGTTTCCTCTCAAGATGCTGTTTAAACCATACGAACATGAAGCACAGAACTGTACTGTTGTCTGGCAGCTTCTCTTACTACTGCTGGAGATTGTTGGAGGTAGACTTTGTCCTGTGGAGAAAGTGATGACTTGTGGTGATAACAACATCCAAAAAAATAATAATAATAAAAAAAAAAAAACAAACTAAAGGTTTGTGAAAATGTTTGGTCATAAGTGAGTGTGTGTGAAGTGGGTTGATGCCATGCTGGAGGATACGTTCATTACGTTATCTTAGGATTAGCTTTGAAAGGTGGTATAAAGAAAAAGGAAAATTACTGTCAATCATCATCTGAGTCAAAGAAATGCCACTAACTTGGAGGTTACAGCAAACACAAGCCTGATTTAGCCCACATGCTAACCTAAAAACTGATTTTCTGGAATAACTTTTCTGGAAATTTATATATTAAAAATAATAATAAAAATAAACCCACAACACACTGCTCGCAGCATGGATGCACTTCATGCTGCCGGTGTGTACGTGCTGGTCAGTCGAGGTTGAGCGTTTTCTTTTCGGGGGTGGACAACTGCTAGTTAACGGTGAATCTTTGGTTTGTTAGCTAATGAGGTTTCTGTTGTTCTCTTAACCATTTTTTATTTTTTTTTTTTACTTTGAAAAACTGCATAGGCACACGTTAAAGACACTCTTCAACCGTGAGAGACACATTAATAATGTTCTGCCTTTTTCGGGGGGTTGGAGAGAGGAAAAAACGGACGACATCCTCCATTTGTTCCTTCGCTCCTTCCCGTGTGGTTTTACCCTTTTCAGTCCCCAACTTGCTTCCCCTTAAAGATGGCCTGACGCAGCATCAGGCAGAACAAAGCTACTCCACCGCTCCCGTGATGTCATCCTTCCTGCTTTCCGTCCTTCTTCTCCTCTTCATCGTCAGCCGTCACCCTCCATCCTCGACACCACTTTTTTTTTTTTTTTTTTTTTTTTTTTTTGATTTTTTTTTTTTTTGGTTTTTGTTTTTGTTTTTTGTTTTTTTGTTTTTTGGTAATAATTCTCTTCCATCTTCAGTTAGTTTTCCGTTTGTTGGAACAGTTAGGTGCAGAAAAAGGTTTTCTTTGGTTTCAATTTGTCAATAAATAGAAAAAGTCTCAAGTGTCCATTTCTTATTTGAAATCGTTCTTAAAGCCTTTGGCTTGCCTCTAACCAGGCTGCGACTCAGCCTGGGGTTTCTAAGGAGCAGGGGCTGCTGACTGACGTCTTTCCTTTGGTTTTGTTTCTTTTTTGGTTTGATAGCTTGAGAGAGAGAGATGATTGATGAGGTGATTGCGTATGGTAAAGGCTGTTGAAACAGAGGTGGCAGCGGTTGAGGTTTTTTGGGTTCATTAGTATTTACATCGTGTTTAAAGGCTGTACAGCGTGACGTATCAAACCAAATGCACTGGGTGCGTTTGGTTGTCAGGGACAAATGGGAGACGACTGACAGTCAGGTAGACAGGGAAAGAAACCTTATGTCTGTGACTCAGTCCACCTATCTGTCTTTACCAAACACCCAACTCTCCTACACTGTAAACAAAGTCCATCTTGAGTTTTGTCAAAGTCTCAGAAAAAAACTCAGTTATTAGTGGTAAATCTGTTCTGGATTACAGCTGCTCTTTCCACCGTTAACAAAGAAAGTGGAAAAAGCTTCATCAAGTCTTCATCTTGATAATCAAATTCCCACTGAAGTCTGAATATTTAACTGAAGACTGAGTCAAAATGATTTGTTTACAGCAGTAGGACCTGTCCTCTTGTGTTCCAGTCCGCTGACCCTACGGATGAGACGGACTTTCCAGGCATCGTCTTTAGATTGTCCTCTTTAACTATTACAAAGGCCCTGATCCGCCTGGACAGTTCGTCCTCCACAGATTCAGCTTGTTGACTGGTTTTGCTGTTTTATCTGTCAGTTGATGCAGTGAAAGTTTCTGGTTGTTGTTTTCTTTTCTTGGCATAGTTGTGAAATTCTTTTGGTTCAACAGCTGGATTTACAGCAAAAGGTCAAATCTGGAAAGGTTCTGGAAGATTTTGTTGATTTTAAAAGAATTTTTAAAGTGTAGGGATCTTTGGATGTTTTTGTTATTTTCTGCCCAAAAATGTAATTTTTACGTGAACAGGGACATTCATGTTGGTTTTCTGATTATTTTTTTTATATATATAAGTTACAGATAAAGCCTTTTATTTTAGAGTAAATCCAGGCTGTATCCAGGCGGTGGCGAAATCTCTTTGTGAGTTTGTGAATTAAAAATGATGCCGTCAAACTTCAAACAGCACCAGTTTCTAACAGTGTAAAATAAAATTGGTGTAAATGTAAATAGATAGCATCTTTGTGCTAATGCTAAAATAGTGGTTGGAAAGTGCTGCCCAGATGGATGAGTTAGTGCTAACACAGACACAGATGAGTGAGTGAAGTCGGGGGTAAACTGAAGCTTAGCTTTGGTTTCAGTCAGGCTGGGAATTCTGGAAAACACTGAGAAATGACTCTTTAAAGTTTGTGTATGTGTTTGTGTGTGTGTATGTTTGTGTGTTGTGACAGATGCCGCATGGATCTCACCCACTGCTTAGAAAAAATGGCATCCTGAGATTTCCAAAAAATGTGAAGACCACTCGGCAGAGAGCCCCAGTTCTATTGCAAAGAAAATGTGCTTCAAGATTGTGCTCACGTGTGTTTTATGTGTATGTTTAGTCATATAGAATACGCTAATACTCTGAATGTTAGGTATGCTGAGTGAAGTTGTGGCTCAAATTACAAGGAAATTTGCACATGCTTGATGAACGTTTGACTATGTGTGTGTGTCTGTGTGTGTGTGTGTGTGTCTGTGTGTGTGTGTGTGTGTGTTTGTGCTTGCATATTTTTGCCATTTCCTACAAATCCTCGCTGCCTCCTTTAAAGAGTCAAATCATCACGTTTCTTTTGTCTTTGGTAAAGTTGAGGAGTTTGGTCTAGAATGTAACAGAAATCTCATTTTTGTGGAAGAAAGCTGATTAATCCTTAAGTCATAACAGTCCATCTACTATCGTATCAATATATTTTAGACAATAAAGTAAATCTGGTGGTTAAAGAGGGAGATTGCAGAACCAAACTGATCACAGGTGTTCGACTTCCTCACTACTCAGTCGTCAATGAACAAATGATCAGAAAATGATCAATTTCTTGTCCTAATGTCTAATGTTCATAAATGGTCCATCAGAGAAGCCTTTGGTTAACACACTGTATTAACTCCTTCTAAGACAGTTAATAGACTATAGATTATTTGTCAAAATAGAATTTAGAAGAACAGGAATTAGGAATTTTTATCACCTGGTATAACTTTGGTTTGTGTTTTTTTGTTTTTTTCAAAAGTCTGATTTTACCTTTAACTCCACAAACTGACCAGTGATGACAGCTCTGTGGATTTGGCTGTGTAATCTCCACATCCTGACATCTGAATGACAACTCTGTCCAAACACTATTGCATCACCACAGTATTTGGACATTTGACGGTCAAACTACGTACCATGAAATTTCCACAGACATTTTCTTTTTTTGTTGTTGTTGTTGTTGTTGTTATTTTGTCTTATCCCAAAGCTTCTCACACATTCTGCAGTCATAAAGCTTTCATTGGTTTCTTGTTTGGTTGGTTCCTAGCTTATATTGCATAATAGAAAACATAAAATTGTCTTCTAGTCTTTGGTTTTTGGGCTAGTGTGTCAGCTTATTGTCCTACAGGAGACATTGAAAAAAAAGGTTTTTTTTGTTTCCCCCAGTGAGGTTTGTGTGTTTTCAACAATGCGTTTACCCCTCAGTTTTCCTTATGGATGTGGGATGAATTTGTGTAAAAGGCGGTGTGGCTACAAACAAGTCGTCGCAGTGAGCAGCCCCTCTCTCAGTTTGTCCCTCAATAAAAGCAAAACAGACAAACAAACAAAAAAATAAATGTAAAAAGTTTGGTTTTCCTCCTCGCTTTGAATAGGACGAAACCTCGACCGCGCCCTCTACCCATCCACCCTCCTTGCATCTCCACCACCCCCTCCCTGACCAGAACCCCAACCCCACCACCTAACCCCCCCCCCCCCGCTCCCCCTTCCTCCACGCCATCTATTATCACGCTTTGGTACAAGTGCTTGACGCTGAAGATTGGCCGCCGGGGCTGGCTCCGTCATCAGTCCATTTGTCCAGGCTCCGGCGTCGGGCGTTCATGAAGAAGTTGCTGACGGTGGTGAGTTCAAGGCCCAGCTGCTGGGAGATGGTGAGCTGCATCTCTTTGGACGGCCGCTTATTCTCCTTGAAGATGGCCAGCAGGGTGCGCCGCTGCAGGTCGGTGAAGACCAGCCGCGACTTCTTTGGTGTGTTGTTGCGCTCCTTCGCTGTGTCCTGCTCCTTCCGTTTACACGCTGTGAGGAAGGAGGAGGGGGGGAATGATGGGAGGAGAGGAGGTGGGGGTGATGGATAAGAGGAGAGAAAATTAAAGTTAGCAGTTAAAAATTGGAGGAGACTTGGCAGCATCTCATATATAAAACACAAACATGAGGTCTTGTGAGGGCTTCATATTGTTTGCGTACGTCCGATGTGTGTTTACCTGCCGTTCGGGTTGTTTACACATTTCACTGATTAGAACATAAGAAATGTATGAAACACAGCTCTGAAGTCTTCAAATAATCAGCTCTGTCATTGTTCATCGATCTCTAAACAATAACACCTGTAACCTGCCTGTAATCACAGAAAATCCCTTTGACTGTAATAACACTGAACATGCCTCTCCTGTGTTCGGCAGCCAATTGGACTGTATTCACCACAATATGTTATACATTATGCTGTATTTACACTCTTTCTCTCCTTTTCTCAACTGGAAAATGATCCACTATACAGAGAAGAGCAGCAGCTTTGGAAGATGAAACATCTTGGTATGTAGTCTATTTCAGATGTTTATTACCGCTTCAGCAAACAAGGTGTATAATGAGTTTAAAAATTTCAAACAAACCATTCCATGCCAACAAGCCTTTACTATAAGACACATGAGCATAGATTAGATGAGCTACAATCTTCACAGAAGGCAGCCAAGATGTGAGTCAACAGCTGACGTCCCTCAAAAACAAAGGATATTCAGTTTCAAATGTGAATCAATAATCAAATCATTTTCAGAATTTCAGAGCCGATTGACTCAACTAATATTTTCTTCTCACTTAAACAAGAGCTTCTGAGGAGAGTGAAGTAATAGAAACCTACCCAGCATGCACCGAGGCATGCAGGGTTACAGTTAAATGGAGCTGAACTAATGATTAAGGACACACATTCTTCCAACGTGAACTTTCTACTGCGTCAGGTAACTGGTGCCACTGACACATGTTGAATATACCTGTAATTACATGGTTTAAATATATATAAAGAGACTGGCTTCATAAATGTTAGTAAAAGAGAAAAAAAACACTGTTGACAGTGTTATTAATGCTTTTATTGACTGAATAAAACAAACACTAAAAAATAATGATTAATAATAATAATAATAATAATAATAATAATAGCTCCTCTGTTGTTTCCATATTGTTCTAGCTCAGTTAGGAGGAGGAGGCCTGGGTGCGTTTGATTTGATTACCTCTCTGAATTAAGTATGCACAAGTCAGAGCCGAATCAATACAAATCAGTTTAAAGACTCAATTCAGTAAAGAAACTGTTATGTAAGGGGAAACTAACCTTGCTGTTAACACACACTGTCAATATCTCAGGTGCCTTGCTGCTTTGTTACCAGTTCACATTCAGTCCATGAGCTCCAGGAGTCAGGACTATCCTGAAACCTGGATCGCCCCCACAGCTCCAGCCCATCCTCTCCCTCTGTTCTCTGGATAAACCATATTAGTCATGCACACACTCGAGTCAAACTGTTGTGGTTGTAATACAATTTGTCACTGACAGATGGCACTATTGATCTCTGGATATGAAGAGAGGACCACAAACACGCCACAGTGCTATATTCAAGTGAATATGCTGTGTGTGTGTTTGTTTGTGTGTGTGCGCATGCATGCGCGTGCAGCATCAAGATAAAACACACACGGGCCTAAACAATGTGGCGCAGATTTGTGTTTTTTGTTCAAAGTCTAAAACTCGAGTCAGAACTTGGACTTCGGATCTGGGTATTTACTGGATGAACTCAGTGATAAAAAAAATTTGACTGTGAGCTTTCAGACTGATGGCTGCATCGTGTTATCGTCTCCATTTGAATCATCTCGCAAAATATCCTGCTACATCGACCTTTTCTTCCTCACTGAAATCCTGTGTTTGTTAATGTATTTAACTTTTATTCAAACCAGGAAAGAAACATTCTGAGAAATTATAATAAAACTAAAACCTGTGACACACACACCATGACTGTTGCTGCTACTATTACTAATCCAGTAGTCCACTAGTTTACTATTATCACGACTACATGTTAAGGTGCTTTTACTGCTATTTAATCATTTAATTCTACTGTAGATTCAACTAGAAAGACGTCTGGATATCATTTGATTTAAAAAGAAAAATCATTTGTAATATGCTTATAGTGATAGTAAAATCACTCATAATGTGTTTAAATACTGCTTTTTTTAATTTAGTTTTAGGTTTCTATGACCATTGTCCAGTTATGACTACACAAATGTTACATTACATATAGGTGATGATCATCAACCAACTTTAAAATGATTACACAAAGATTTAAAGTCATCGAATAGCAAAGCAACAACAAAGAAATAATAAATGAACAAAATCCTATATCCAATATAGTAAATACATTTGAAAAACACCCCACCCCCTCACTCCTGTTTCTGCTGGCTGTAGCTTAATGAAAAGCAGCTCAGCAGCAGTTCACACCAGACAGGTTTTTTTTTTTTTTTTTAAGGAAAAAAGTGCAAACACGTCTATGTGTAAAAAGGGAGCAATCAAAATCTGCCATACACAAACACACAGAAACGCTCAGCGGAGAAAGAGCACGCTTGAGCGATTCAATCAGGCCTTTTCTCCAGGTCCAGGTTACAGTGAGGATCAAACACGCAATTATATTATTCAGGAGGGGGTTTACCGGTTTGAGGAGTGATGACAGTAAGGAGGGTGGAGGGGGAGGATTCTTAAAAGGTAAGGGTTGAATCAATGGGATCAATAAGGGCAGGGTTCCTCTGTCTTTCATCAGCTCTCTCAGTCTCTGGTTGACTCCAGTGTCCCTGCGCGTCTCCAACTCCAAATGAAATCAGCAGAAAATATGAAGAATCACTTCTCTCTCTAGTGCTATTCTGTTCTTTTATAAATCACAATCATAACAAAATACTGCAATCACTCACCTACGCTATCACTGAAGTCATCATTACATCATAGTATCTGAGTATCTCAGTATTTGACTGGTACATTTTCGTGTACATTTTCCTATCCATTGCTCTTTGTATATATTGTTTATTTTTGTACTATTCTTTAACTTATTGTTCAATGTATTGTCCTCACTCTACTGAATGTCTGTCTTTTCTGTGTGCACTCTGAATAATGCTAAACTGGAGTCAATTTCTTTGTGCGTGCATAAATACTTCGCCAAATAAGCCGATTCTGTTTGTGATTCTGATCACTATTACTTACAATGCTTATCATCACAAATATGATCATTCTCAGCCCCAACAAAAGAATCCTTATCACGACCAAATTTCATCACAGTCTCAGTCAAATCAGCGTCAACAGAGATAATCAACAACATACTGGTTCGCAATCAGTCACGTCGCAGTCATCTCATCATGTTCACCATCACTACCTGTCACCACTGTTAAGTTGCTCAACGCCATCGTGATGATCCTCACCTCATCGTCACAATCATCCACTGTAATCATTCTCTTCACCGTTTGATCAGTCAATCATCAATCATTCTCATCTCATCATCACTGTATTGATCCTATTCATCAGCTCAATCATCTAATGCTTTTGTGGTCTTTCAGTAAAGTTGTTATGTACTTAAAAATCTATCGAACATCAGAGCTGATCTGAAAACAGTTCCTTCAGTTGTTTTGCTGGTGGTACTGATTAGTCATCGGCAAATCCTGAACACTGATACGTCAACTGTGACTGTTCTCATTTGTCTGATGAAGACACAACTTGTAATTTCATATTTCTTTTGGCCACATCCATTAAATGTGTGGTTTGAATGATTTCAGTGATATATATATATATATATATATATATATATATATATATATATGGTAAATTTGACTGCATTTATATAGAGCTTCTTTAGACTTCTGGTGACCATGTTACATTACAGTTGACATTCACCCATTCACGCAGCATATCTACACATCCATTGTGTGCTATTTGTTGCTAATCATTTACAGGCATTTATACACCAATGGAGGAGCCATTGTAGGCAACTTGGGGTTAAGCATCTTGCCCAAAGACACTAGAGAAGATGGGAATTGAACCACAGACCTTCTGATTAACAGATGACTCTATATCTGAAAACTGAAAACTGGAAAGAAGAAACTGAAAAGATATTTTCATTAGCTATAACATATCAGCAACGTTAGCTCTTTCAGATGGTGAACATCTTAAAAACATCTGTAACTCACCACAACAACACAATTTAAAGAAGAAGCAGGTCACATGAATTGAGAAGAAACAAGAGGGACATTTTAAAAACAAAATTAGCTGTTTGCAGCCACTGCTGACCAAGAGGTCAAGTCTTCCAGTACATCAGCTGAGTGGATTTATTACACATTAGAGCCTCTCCTCCTCTTTAGTAGAATGGAGGGTTGAGACAAGTGTTTCAAGAGTTGCTAACACTCCTGCACACCCATGCAAACACATCAGTCTATTAGACAGAGGTCTAACGAGTCACAGTTTGCAGAACAGAATAGAAACATTAATGTAATGTTTCTATTCTTGAAGTAGCCAGTTAAAATGAATACAGAGAAAAAGAGAGGTCAGGCAGCGAACAGTGGAAGAGAAAGAGAACAGACAAGTAGGTGTTCAACTAATGGACTGAACACACACACACACACACACACACACACACACACAGTTTAACTTTGTCTTTTGTAATTTGGGCAAATTACTACACATCTTAAAATGTCAATCATTCACATTTAGGTTGACCATTTTTTGTTGCATTGAAAGTTTATGCAAAAGTTTAAAGGCAGGAAGTGAGTGAGCCAGCTTTGGTTTCATTTTACAAAGAGAGAGAGAGAGAGAGAGAGAGAGAGAGAGAGAGAGAGAGAAAGATGAGCTCAGCAAAGTCATTACAGTCTGTTCTCATCCTCACCACAATGATTGCAATGATTGATCACAGCCTAGCAGCTTGTTCATTGCAGCCTCAGTCTCCCTTTTTGCAGACAAATTTGTGTACATATTAAATATATGAAACTATGCCAAATATAACAGAGATCAGATGTAGAAGCTAAAAAGCTAAAGAAGTTTTCACTGATAGCTGATGAGAGTAATGACGCCAATAAAACACAACACGTATTGTGATGGTCCACTTGTAGAAATATTTCATTGATGGATTAGATGTCAAGAATTTTTTTTTTCTAAGATCAACAAGTCTCAGTTCATTTCTAAAAGTGATGACTCTGCCTATATTGTTCAGTGTTGTGGTAATGATCACAGCAGCCTCATAAAACTCAACAACATAGGTGAAGTCCTACCATTACTATTTGCAATGGGATGTAAAATGTTGTCACTTCATGTCTGATCTTATGCTTGTGACCATCACCAACCTTGCACACTCAGTCACCATGACTGTTAGAGAAAAGTGCTTAAGGAACATCTCTGGTTCTCCACAGGAACAGTGTACTTTTCATGGGGACATCAGCCCTCCACCCCAAACGCACCACATCTCACATTCAAAAGAATAGTTCTGTTCCTGTCAGCCAAGGTGCTCCAAATGCACCAGTTACACACTGCTTACTATACACACTATCACACTGATCACATGCTGTCTGGGACAATTTGGGATTCAGTATCTTACCCAAGGACATGTAGATGTGGAAACTGGAGCCAGGGATCAAACTAAGAACCTTCTGATTAGTTGACGACCCTGAAAACACACAGATCATCTCCATGCTTAAAACTTACAAGGGTTCCTTTGTGAACAAAAATGCAAAGTTTTACACACACTGACAACAACAGCTGCACCTGTCTGCTTATACACACAGGAAGAGCCAAGGTCCTGGATATCCAGAAGATGCAAAGAGTCGTTTGTACTAAACCACAACAACAGACATACAGTCCTGCTATCAAACCACTTTTTGATATTTTTAAAATATTAAATGTACTACATACCGCAACTGTTTTATTGAAAAAGTTAAAACTTCCATATAAAGTAACTATGAAACTATCTTAATCAATTATTTTCTTATCGTCTCCACTTAATTGGTTAAGCTCAGGAAAGAAAAATCCTGGCCTTGAGCCTGTAATTATGAGATGTCAGACTAAACCAAATAACCACAGTGAAACTAAAAACACAGATCAAACTAATCATCAAGGTTCTGATCACTGATCCTGTAAAACTTTCTTTAAATAGTCATAAACATCCAAACTCCTGGGTTTCCTCTAAATGATGCTGGATGCTAAGAGCTAACACTACAAGCTAACTTCCTGCTTTCAGATATTGGACGTTCCAGTAATTTGATGTGTTTCCTAAACACACAGAGAGACATGTGGAGATTGAGAAGAAGAGGATGAATAATGAAGGACTTTAGAAAAAAGAGAGAGCTGTTGGGGATCAGTTAGTCTGAGTATGAAGACATAGATGTGTCAGAGCTCTAGAGACTGTAAAGCTCTGTCTGTGTCTTTATCTGCTGTCTCTAATGTCTCTGGATCAGATTTTTTTCTGTGCTTTTTTCTCTTTACTTTTATTCTCTTTCCTTTCATCACTTCTTCCTCCATCACCCTCTACCCCTCTCATTCCTCCGCCTCTCTCCTCCACCATTTTCGTCTATGGCCTGTTATTTCTGTCTTGTCCATCATCCATGTTTAGTCTCCTTCTCGTTTTCTCTTTCAACTCTCTCTCTCTTTTGTCTCCATTATCTCTTTAACTCTCTCGTCCTTCTTCCTTCCTGTCTCCTTCCCTCTGCCTCTCCTTCATCTTCCAGCCCTTCCTACCTTTCTGTCTCTCTCCTCCCTCCCTCTTTCGCTACGTCTCTCCTTTTCCTTCTCTCTGTTTCTTTTTTTATTACACCATTACCACTTAAGCCTTGGTATCCATTACACAGAGGGCATATAAGTGCAGGGTAAGTAGTAAAGTCACCCTTCAACATACACTTCGCTGCTTGTGTGTGGCGCCACATTTGGTTGCTTCGACACTCCGTCATTAGCCAACAGGGCTGAGCGATGTTTGGATTACATTGTTAATCAGAGATAACATCTGTTAATGTGTGTGATGTCGCTATGGTGGTACACTGATTTGCTATGATACAAGAATCCCTCTCAAATATCACTGACTACATTTAGTATTAGAAAGACTCTATGTTTGACACTAAATTCAAGGTGTAATTTAAATCATTTATATGTAATTTATTGATTGGAACAGCTCTTAATATTAACTAGACTCACTGGATAAATTACTTAATTGTACTATAATATTTTGCTATTATTATGTGTTTCCTACATGGGGTCAAAGGGTTAAAAACTTCAAATTAAATCAGTTCTCAACTCAAATTAAAAGATGCTTAAATAAAATGGAAAAACAAAACAGATTATGATATTATGATATTAATCATCATATTAGATGTCAATTTCAAGATTACTCATAATGTACACGTCAGTCAGATTGTACACGTCATGTGAACCACTTGAATAATAAGATCATCGCAGATATTGTGTATTTACATTGACATATATCAACATTCGGGAATTTAACTACCACAAGACCAAGAAACAGCCAGAAACAGCACTGTTTGGCTAAGACAGATTGAACCAACAAGCTAGCTGGCTAACATATCAACAGCTGCATGGAAGAAGCTGTGACACCTTATATAATATCTAACACTAACCCTCTTTAACATATTACTTACTGAGAGGTCTACCGTGCCCAATTACATGGTATTGCATAGACATTGCATGCAATTTTGAATAGAAAAGGCTGTAGACAATGATATTCTTAATTCTGCTTCTAGTAATTCAATTGAAGACGAGAGCCAACCACAAGGCTCCAGACCGGAGAGAGAGGGAGAGTGAGGATGACGCTCAGAGCATGCTGAGCGTCAGGAGACACATCAGACACGGTGCTAATGGCTGAGTGTGAGACAGTTACTATGAAAGAGCCAACAGCTGCTCGCTGCCTCCAGCAGTCAGATAGAAAGATGCTGTGGCACATTATGGTGCTTGTTCACAATCATACTACAAATTACAAAAAAAAAAAAACCATCTAGATATAAACATTATAAAATCAACCAAAACATCAGCACACACACACACACTCAAATCAAAACATTTAATAAAACCATAGCCTGAAGCAACAATGTGATGCAGTCAGCCAACCAGATTCCAGTACAGTTACCGTTTAACTGTTGGTTAACTCCTCTATTCTCTGATTTGTAAGATCCAGATCACAGGATGTGGCACCGGTTAACTGACGTGGTGACTAATGATCGTGACGTCCTTTACATCAATAATAGCAAAAAGTATGAACGCAAAGGTTTGCTAGGATTCCCTCTTAGTCTTTGGAAAACTGCAGACTTGATGAGATGCTGATGTCTAACATGTCAACATCAAACACACATCAAATATCAGAGATGTACCGTATGTAATAATACATTGTAGCACTTAGCCATCAGCACTCCACTGCGAGCTGTGTGTGTGTGTGTGTGTGTGTGTGTGTGTGGTTGTGCTTAATGCACCACAATGCTTTCCTGCTTCCTTTTTGAGCAGATAACCGGAAATGGAACAACACACACACACACACTCTCCTCCCTCACTCATACGTAGTAAGTGAGTGCATGAATGAATCAGTGAGGTTCTGTTTTAAGAAGACAGCAACACAGTGTATGTCTGTTACTTAAATAAAGCAGCACTGGTATTGATGACTTTTTTTCTTTTTCCAATTACTTACATGCTAACACTGTAATTTAAAGCTGAATAGGGTGATGGTTACACCTGCTGAACATTAACACACTGACAGTAGCATTGAGCCAAAAGCTGTGTAGAGTCTCACAGAGCTGCTGGAATGGCTGCAGACGCAGGTAGGAAGTGAATGAGGTAATTAATGATAAATAATTATCATTATTACAACACTTAACATTTTGTTAATTGGTCATTCAGCTGGTCATTTAATCAGCCAAGTGTTTCTGCATTATAAAGATATGAATATAATGAGTTGCACCTTAAACCTGTAACTTCTCACTCTCACTAGAATGATGCATTGCTTGACAAAGGTCTCTCTCTGTGTGACACACACACACACACGTTTGTTTTCATGCCCTGTGGGGGCATTTCATTGACTTCCATTCATTTCCTGGAGACTTTCCTAGAAACCCTAGAGATCCCATTTGTTGGTACCACTTGTCTGACCTTTATCTAAACCTGACCCCAACCTTAACCAAACCTGAAGTCATGTCTTCACCTTCATTTTTTGTTTTTTACATCATGGGGACCAGCTTTTTGTCCCAACAAAGGAGACAGGTTCTCACGATGTGGGTGTGTAAACAGGTTCCCACAATGTAGGAAAAACCAGGTACACACACACTCTCTCTCTCTCACACACACACACACACACACTGTAATGTATCTCTGCCCTTACAGCCTTACATTTTTATTATTGCTCTCAAATCCTGTGAAAAGCCCAAAACCAATAATGAATTGTTTCCACTAACAAGTATTGACCAGTTGTTGTTCCTGCCTCATCCTCAGTGTAAAGACTCAGAGCATCAAACAGTGATACCTTCCTTTTGTTGAAGTTTTTTTTTCAATAAATACAATGGTAAGTTTTTTTTTTAACATTTCAAAGTGAATTATTCCAGTGTTAATGCGACAGGTTTAAGTGAATGTGTGGATGCCACAGTGCAGCACATGCACAGAGAGAGCAAATAACTCTGCTTCTGTTTCTATGACTGATTACAGAGAGGGACAGTGTCACTCTCTCTCCCCCTCTCTCTTTCTTTGTGTGTGTGTGTGTGTGTAGAGATGTTTTATCAGTGTATATAATCTGTATGTCCACAAGGTCTGTGATGACATCACCGGACAAAGGTCTCTGTGCCTGCTGACACACACACACACACACACACACACACACACACACACACACTGTAATGTATCTCCACTTGTTTACCAGGAGAAAGTGGCTGGCCAATCAGAGCCTCTGGTGGCTCAGTGATGTCATTGAGCTGATGAAGAAATGGCCTCAGAGGAGTTTGATGTCATCCGCCTCTTTCTCTCTCTCTCTCTTTCTCTCTCTCCGTCTCCATTTAGTCTGTTTAGTTTTCATCTGCGACCTGCCGACTTGTGAGGCTGCGAAACCATCAGACGTTCACATTAAAACAAAAACAACGATGACAATAACGTCGACACAAGTTCGCAGTGAAAACAAAAGCAGGATGTGACTTCTGAAACCAAGTTTCATGTGTCTGTTTGTGCTGATTCCTTGTGTTTATTAGGCCAAACTATTCACCTATTCACCTTTTTTTCTAAACCGTCTCTTGAATTTTTACCTGTTGAGTTCATGTTTGTGTTGGATGGAGAGAAACCCTCAGAGCGGTGGTGTTTGACCTTTTTTAGCTAATGATTTCAAGAACAGTTGGATTACAGATAATGTAATCTAAAAGATATGTTCTTTTTGTTGATATTTCTCAAATCATCTTGTGTCAAACGATCCTCTTGCAAACAAAACATAGGATAAATGCACAAAGATAAAGACACGCGTGCAACATAACGCAGCATTCCTGGATTTAACATTTAAAGATGATATGTTCAATATTTTAATACGAAGGTTCACGTGTTTTCTAGCATGTGAAGGAGTCAGTCGTAGTGATGATCACACAGACGGTGCCACATGACTGTTCAGTTCTCCTCCGCCCTGTTCAGCTTTTTCCAGCATCTTCTGTTTTTTTTTTTTTTTTAATTTATTTATCTGCTCGACACAGTGAAACCTTCACCAGCGAAAGAGTCAGACACTATTCTCATGAGTTAATGAACCAGAGCAAAGCTGAAGTGAAGTAGTGAACAATATATTAATAATTTATTATATTTATTTACTTCTTTTATTTACTTTATATATGTCATGTTTGCATTACCCAAAGCACAGCATACGTTGCAATGGCAAAAAGTAGTAAATAAAAAAAAATAATTGTCCCAGAATGTGTCATCTATGTGCCATTTCTATTTAGAATCGATCATTTTCCATAGATGTACAGACGTGTGATGCCTGTGGAAACAAAAACTCTGTGTTTAGACTATTAAATTATTTCAAAGTTGGATGAAAGTTTGCAGTTGAATGTGAACATCTCTGGAGCAAAAAAAAAAAAAAACTTGAAAAGCTGCTGGGAAAACAGTCACTAACCTTTAACCTTCTAAATGTTGACAGTGAAGATAAGTCAGAGGGAAGCTCTGTTTGGACATCAAACACGCACACACACACACACACACACACACACACTGACACACTAATAGATGATGAGTTAACCAGCCACTCGGTACCTTTTCTTATCAGCAAGGTTTTTTGGCGGCCTGGCAGCCGTTGCCGTTCTGTCTCGCAGCTCTCGGCTCCAACAGAGAACAAACACAGGTAGAAAGATAATATTCTCTGATCAATAGGTTGTATTGTAATCGGCGATTGATCAAAAGGAGGCTCGGCAGCTAAAAACGGACATCCTGGTAAACCGCTCACCGCTGTGTTTGTCTCTAAACGATCAGTGGAAAGTGATACAAGTTGATCAGATTTCCTGCTCTGAGAAATGAAAAGCGGCTCAGAGATGAAAGACACAAACACAACACAGAGGTGTCCACACACACTTTAAAGTCTACTTTCTTTTCCCAACACAATTCTGTTGTTTTATTTTCACCAGGAATTTATTTCATGTTTATAGTCTCTATTATTAAGTTGACTTTTTCCATCTTGTTAACTGTTATTATTTCGGTCTTTATTTTCTCTCTTTATCTTTAGTCTTTTTCTTTGACGTGTTCCAGTCCACTGTGTCCTGCTAAACCTGTCTCCATTAAAGGCTGTAATAACTACAATTGGATCCCATCCATCCAATATGAAACATAATCCAATAACAGACAGATTCAGTTTAATGAATCCAGTTATGTGGCCCAGTCAAATAGAGGATTCCCTCCAAAGCCATCTGTTTGATACACATCAAACTGGCTGCTTTTAATGCTTTTCTACCAAATCCACAGGAGGTGAGCACGGTGAGCAGGGAAATAAGAACAATTTCAAGTAAATTGTGTTTGGCTACACACAGAGAGACATAAGGTCAGGTTTAATAAATACAGACCGAGTAGCTGAGATTAAAAACACATCACACCAAGAAGGAAAAAAATGGAAAAAACAGGATTAAAAAAGGAGTAAAAAAAACTAAAGCGTGAAGCAAAATTCTTGCCACTTTCTACACAAAGATCTAAAACAGCAACAAAACAGTTAACGATGCACTTTTATCATTTCAGTGCAAATTTCACTCAGGACTTGCTCAGAGTTCAGATGCAAACTCTGAGCAAATGATCTGAGCTCTGATTGTGAATCTTTTTCATGAATTTTATCACATGGATTCATAATATCACAACATTTTAAATTTCAAATATTAAAGGGTTTTTATAATGATCACAGTCAGGTCTCTGTCATTAACAATGGCATTAATTTATCATATCATGGTATCATATTTTGGGCACTATCATATTTTTAAAAACTCAATAATTTTCAACGGAGACATTAGATCATATTTATTTTATAACATCATATTTATTGATGCTAAAGATTTGTTTTTTTTTTAAATTTGTTTTCCGCGACTAAATACTGTGCGGATGTGCAATCACACACACACACACACACGCACATTTTAGTTGCACACATTTCTATCACTGGCCTACAGCGTGAACCTGGTAACTGTGTCTTCTCTATAGACCAGAATGAAAATAACACAACTATAATTTGAAGACCACTGAAAAAAATGATTTTATTCTGTTCTGTCGATAAAATCAAATTGCAGTTAAATAGGTTCCAGTGGGAATGTGGCACATTTTTTTTTACCAGTAACTGTCTGTAAACTTTGTACAGCCTATACGTATTCAAAAAAGAGTGTTGTATGCTTTAACGTAGCCAGATGATTCTAATTTTGCTGCATTAAAATAAGACATAATGTTAAATTTTGAATTGGTGGTTTTTATTTTTTGTGAAAATGAAAAAATCAAAAATGACTTGACAACAATTACCCAAGCAAACATGACTCAGCTCTCAACGCTGCTCTACGCGGTTCTGAATAATACAGAAGCTGATGGGATGTTTCATCATCCTGTTGGACGACAGTGACACAGACAGACAGACAGAGAAGTTTGTGATTTAGTAAACTGCTGCCAGCGTTACACACTTTGACCACTACCGAAGCGCATCAGCTGACATGTCACACACGTGTTATTAATTGCTTTGAAAATCTGCTGAGTCACAGTTGGAAGTGGCTTTTTCCCGGGAAATGTGACGGTGGTGTACATTAGCCTTCATCATGCACCACCACTGTTAGCTACATATCTCAGACATAGTAGACAGGGATCAAACAGAGATGTGTTGGGACATCACACACACACACACACACACACACACATATATATATATATATATATATATATATATATATAAAGAGCATCTTGTTGATGAGACATGATTCGATCTTTAAATCATTCCACCAGTTTAACTTGATGGAGCTGCTCTGCTTTAAACAGAGCCTGGGAGACTTTTGTCTTTTGTGGTGAACAAACCAACAAACCACGTTTCTGGAACATCACAGTGTGTGTTCAGTGTCAGCGTTGATGTGTGTGACCACAGTTGTGTGACCTTTATGTAGTGAGATGAAGGTAAAGGTGTGTGAGTCTGGCGCAGCCTTCACAGACCACAAGCTCCGTGTTAGAGCCCAAGTATATTCATATCATTCACTCACCAGTCACATGTTTTATTGAGCATTAAAGGTCCATGTTAGTGTTATTATTCTGTAGTATGAGCCACTCTCTCTCTTTCTGTCTCTGTCTCTCTGTCCTCGCTCTGCCCCCACCACCACCCCTTCTCTCTGTCTACACCCCTCCCTGCTTTTCCAGGAACAGGTCTGGATCAGGTTCCTGCAGATCAATGGAGATCTGGGTCCGCACCGTTTACGTTATCATTGCCAGTATTAATGCTCTTTTAATCTGCTCGGGATTACAGCCATCGATCCACATCATCCATCTGCACGCACGGCCGGGCCCTGACACACACACACACACACGCACACACACGTTCCACAAAAACAACATGAAATATAACTCTGTGTCCTTTCAACTCCGGAATATTTGGTGTTTGATCATTGTTAAATTCTTTAAAAATATGTATATATTCAAATATTTAGATTTTATTATTACTATCATATAGCCTTTATATTTTATACAAATACTATTAATGATACAGATGATAATAGATATAGCTACAATAGTAATAATAATAATTTAGTATTACAATTACTGATTATTTCTGTGTCATCTTCATGGGTAAATAAATGATTTGGATTAAAAAAAAGAAAAGAAAAAAGAAAGCTGACCTTGTGTTTAGTTTGTTTGGTGTAACACTTTGTTTCACTGTGAACCTGCAGCCTGACGGCTCCATCCTGTTTAGCATCATTCGTTCTGCTGCCAGACAGTTATTTCAGGCGCATGGTGACACCAATACTAATTAAGCTGAGGAAGGGACACGCACACAGAGAGACAGGATATAAATGACAAAAAGAGAACTAATTCAGGGAGTGATGTCAAATGGGCTCGGTCTATTTAAAGGTGCTCAATGTGCCTCATATAAAGATCCCTATCCTATATAATGTTTGGGATAAATAAATGATCAGCTGATGCTCCACACATTCCTCCTAACACCAACAACAACAACAAAAAAAAAACATCAGAAATAAGACACACACACAAAAATAAAACAGAACATCCTAACATCTAGTTCTGCATTATGTGTTAGATAGGACTTGAATTTGTTTTACTTAATGATGTGACAAATTGAGAGTGAAAATGAAATGTGCAGTTACAGCACAGCCCATCATCATTTCATACTGCAACATTTGTCTTTGGATAGCGTCTGGTTCATCGTGTCAGTTCATGTTTACCTTAAAGATCAGTATTCACAGCACAGTGCTTCAGGGAGAACGGCCCGTTTTTCACGTTGGACTTAAACATAAACTTATCTTTTGCTCAAAATGTGGAAATGAATTGTATCTTGTGTTCATACAGCAGCTTAATGTGCACTGACTCTACCAACACAGCGAGGAGAAACGGCAGCTTGCAAAACAACTTGATTCTATCAGAGTTTTGGATTGGGTCAAACTCAAAAACACTGGATCCAAAACATTTCCCACAATGTAACACAATCATGTTTTATTGGACGCTAAGAGCTTTCAAACTCTCACTTTCTGTCAAAACTATTACATCCGAGCTCAGATCATCCGATTCCTCAGATTTGACAAATCACTTCTGGAGACACAGAACACATACATCTGCTTTCAAAGACTGATGAATGAATGAATGAACATATGACTGACTGCTATAAACTATGACAAGGTGTGTAAACTATGTGAGCCAGTCTTGAGAGAGACATATACTTTGTAAAACTTTTCCTGAAACACTGGACACTGGACAGGACTTTCCTGGACACTATTTTCCAGCAAACGCTCTTCAGTTTCACAGAACTAGTTATATTTGTTGTTGACTATTTTCACCAGCAGAATAATACACAAATACAGTATGTACATTTATGTTAATGGCGGGAGTCGGTAAGAGAGAACGGCTGATGGAAAAAAAAACGACGGCTGGTATGGGTATGTTTGTTCTGTTCGAAGACTGCGAAGGCAAAACAGCAGGACTGATGGGAACTGTAGGGTTTCATTTAACAATACCACTATGGTGAGATACTGGCACTAATACACTTTTGAAATAAATTGGGGAAATTATGTGAAAAAAAAACCTGATATGGTTCTTTAAACAGGATTTAGAATCGTATTCCTGTCCTCTTCACTGCTCCCTGCATTTGTATGTGTGTGTGTGTGTGTGTGTGTGTGTGTTTCACAGCATACCTCTGACTGATTGCGTGCCGCTGTGATGGGCTTAGGGTCCAGGTGCCACGTTTGATTTGACCGCTGTAATAAAGCGGGCGACAAGACCATTTTCTCCTGTGAACCCAAGCCGCTCAGTCGGCCCCAGTCCCACTTCTATGGCTCCACCGTAATTGGTGTGGACAGTCTTAACAAAAAATCACTACGCTATTCCTCAGATATTCTTATTGGGAGCTACAGCGAAGGTTGTAGAGACTCTGAACTCAGAGAGCTGATGTTTGGAATTCACAGATTTATAAAGAGCTTGTACTTTGATAAATGAATATAATGTCAAGTTCTCCAGGCAAAATCACACACATATACGTTGCTGGAGCTCTAATCTTCCCCTGGTATTCACCTGCAATAGATACATTGTTGAGATAAAGACATCTGATCTCAGACCTGATATTAATAATTCAATGAGGGCAATAATTCTCTTTGTGAGTAGATCTCAATACGCAAATTAGCAAAGCAGAGCTGGCAGACAACATGTAATGTGTTAGGTCAAGAGAAGCACCGTGGAAGCAGGACTCCTCTCAGTGGACCAGTATGACGAGCAAGATGATGGTCACATGACTGACAGAGACAGAAAAAGGCATCTGCGTTTCACGTTCTGTCCAGAGAGTGATCGGAGCTTGTTAGCACTGATGCTAACTCGGCTAACTCGGTCTCGTCTTGCGCTGCTAATTTTTCCTTTCAACATGACCTGCATATTGTGGCCAAATTGCACAATTATCTTTTAGATTTGGCAGAGATCTGATTAAAATGTGAGACAAACTACTTTCACGTGTGATCCTGATCTGATCGCTTTCTGATTGCGACGCAAAGTCAAATACATTCCAAAAAATAAATCAGATGAATGATTTTTAATTTTCACCTTAAGTCCAGATGAAAAAGCACTAGACTCGGAAATATGTGGGTTAAACTAAACCAGCATTCACTGTTTGTTATGTTATAGACAGTCACAGAGTAACTGTTAATAATAGTAATACAACAGTGACTCTGAATAACATCTCATATGGAGCCTCTGTAGTAACACCTTGGTTAAAATGTACTACACACACTCACACACTGATGATTCTTTTACCCACTGACTCGACCATACTTTACCCACAATGCAGTTCAATCATCAAAAGTGAAAGTTTGGATTTGAGTGTCATGCTAACAGCAGCTGTGGTAGCCTGGAGCTCCTAGCAGTGAGTGTGGTTTAGAACAAAGTGTGAGATCTAGTAAACTCACCTCTACCTCCACAATCAAACAGGTTTTTTTTGTTGTTTTTTGTTTTTACTTTCCTCTAACTTGTGGTCTTCAGCCTTTACCAGGAATGACTCACGTGAACACAATTCATCAGACTTCACACAGGTTCCTTCAGGGGGCCACAAAAGGCTTTAGACAACTTACAACACGCAGTAGTACTCCTCACCACACAGATAACAGTTTCTGTCAAATCTTCTCACGCTGACACACAAACAAACATCAAAAGTCTCCTCTCAGCAGCCTGAAATCCATTAATACAGATCGATAGCAGGCTGTGAATATGCAGGAGGTCAGAACAAAAACCCTGAAAACGGACACAAACTCTATTCCCACAGTCTGGAACTACTGTAAGACAACACACACTCAGACACACACACACAGACAGACACACAAACATGCACACACACTGCTGGTAATCTGTGTCATAAAGCAGAGTCCAGCTCATTAATAATGCACTGTGTCTGCTTACAGCAGGATGCATAAAATGGAAAATATTTAGGTTCAGTCATTCAGATTTTCAGAACAATTTGCCTTTAAGTGGACATTAAGAAATATTCTAGCGATGCTCTATGTTTTTTCTTCTTGTAAATAAAGCCCATGAAAAAATCAAAATCAACAATGAGTCGATCCTACTAACAGGTAGTGTCCAAACTCCTGTGATAAGTCTGATATATTTAATCCCTTTATGCTATAGAGCTCTGTTGTTGTCTAAAAAACCGAGCCACGTTCTCTTCATCATTGCAGTAAAAATCCCTCCAGCAGCTCAGCATCATCATGTCTATTTCTCTTTTTCTGCTTTTATTTCACTCCAGCCGGTCGAGGCAGATGACCGTCCACTCTGAGTCTGGTTCTGCTGGAGGTTTCTTCCTGTTAAAAGGGAGTTTTTCCTCCATTGTCGCCAAGCGCTTGCTCATCGTGGAAATGTTGGGTTTCTCTATGTAAAGCGCCTTGAGATAAATATTTTTATGATCTGGCGCTATATAAATAAAACTGAATTGAAACTGAATTTGAATGAAAAGTGTGATGCGGCGTGTTTGAACTCTAAAGAGACGCTGAGCGCAGCAGAGCAGAAGAGAGAAACATGAGTCTACCATGTGAACCGGCGAATACAGGTGTGTTTCTGCGTGAGCTCTTCCATTCTAACACTGATTTGAGCATCATTTTCTTTTCATCCATAATTCACTTGCAGTCACAGGCAGGCAGTATCCTCCAACCAAACAATGGACACCCCCCCTCACAACCACCCCACCCCCAACCCCCATTTTGCCTGGTTAACCCGGCTGCGAGGTGAAGAAGACGTGAAGTGAGCAGACCGAGGCGGGTCACGCTGAGATTCCCATCAATAATTCATTGGGCCGCTGCTGCCTCTGCTCTTGTGTTCAATTCCCCCGACAATCACATAATACCCCCCTCCCCCCTCCACACACACACACACACACACACAAAGAGAGGGAGACAGAGCGAGGGACAGGTCCAAGGGAGGAGAAAGATGGCAGGGGAAAGGAAAAGAAACAGATACAAAATGAGGTAGAAAGAAAGGAGAAGGAGACTGAGGCCGAGCTTCAATGAGATGTTTACATTTTCAGCTTTGCTCTTCTTTCTAATAGTATTACGTACTAATGCACATTATATTTGATGTTATGTTTTCTTAATCTAAATAATTACACCTGTAAACCTCAAGATGATGTGTCTTTTGTCTGTAGTGACCGAAGGTTTGTGGACAAGTCACCGTTACAACCAAGTGATGAGTGAACGGTTGAGCATGTGCCAGAACCGTGGCCATTAATCTGCTGCTATAACAGCCTCACATCTTGGGGGGGAGGAGGATGTGTACAAAGCTGCAGGAATTCACTCCCATTCAGCTGAAAGAGCAATTAGTGATGTCCAGCACTGATTGGGTCCAAATAGCTGGACTCCGAATCTACATTTCACTTTATTCAGTAGGTGTTGAATAAGGCTGAGGTTGGACTGTGTGTGTGTGTGTGTGTGTGTGTGTGTGTGAGACACTCAAGTTCCACAGGAAAAAAATGTAAAAAATAGAGGCATCGTCATGTTAAAACAGAAAAGTGACAAACACGAACTGTATCAAGATTCAGTTAATTTCACTTTGTAATTTGTAGTGACATTGTGTTTTTGTGACAGTATTATGCAACCACACAAGGTGCCACGCCAAAACCACCACAACAACCCTACAGTCACAAGAATATGGACAGACGTGTCCACATATGTGTATAATCCTGTAGTATATGACATGTAAAAGAAACATGTAAAATACAAGACTTAGTTAAAAAACAAATAACATGCTTACTCACTAATCCAGAGGTGTATTTAGACACTGATACAGACACAGTAAGTGGAAATGAAAACCTGAAAGAGTCCGTGTTTACATTCTTTATATTATTCCGTTAAAAATGTCACCCTCATGAACGCACAAAACATGAATGTATATATAATGCAACAGCAGACTCAGCAAGACAAACACCAAAAATAATCTCATCTCCCAGCTCTCTTGTTTCTTTCACACAACCCCTCCCCCCCTGTGTGATGTCCTCTCTGCTCATCTCAGGGTCAGGGGAATATTTGCTCCATCTATTGTCTGAGTGTTGCAGTTCTGACCTTTGACCTCGGCTCTATTGGTTGCGTGTAGTGTTGTTGATCTAGGATTTTCAGCTCCCTCTTGTTTTCTACACTGTTTAAAGTCACCGTGGAGAAAAGACGGAGCTATGAGAGCAGCCAACAATACAAGTCAATAACAACTGTTAGATATTTACATTTACAAGTTACAGATAAAAAAAGCATAGTAATCTTAGTATAGCTCAGCACAAACTGAGTGAATGCATTGACGCAGTGTTGTAGTATAGTAATGCTGCTGCTACCACCTTAGCTACAAAGCTAATGGTGCTCACTATAAGTTGCAACTGTAACAACCTGAATCTTCTCACTGATATTTCTGCAGGGCAAATATTTTTGTCTCATCTCAATATCAGTTTCAGGCCTAGAAAATTCAGAAATGCAAGTAATGGATCTGACTTTGTTTTTGTTTGTTCATCTTTTAGTTCAAGCAGCAACTGTCTGCACTGAGTAACATCAGACTCACTGGTCAGAGTTCAACTGCTCAACCTCCAGTTGCACCGTTTGAAATAATAATTCAAGCTTCACAAATAACAGACA
>CM028922.1:14327500-14545000 GCA_016801845.1 Polydactylus sextarius | reverse complement strand
ATTACTAAACAAACTAAAACACTCTGCACTCTTAACCAGATGTCTCCTTTAAAGTCATAATAATAATGACTTAATAACCTGGTTTATATGTGTAGTGAAAATTACATAAAGATTTTTGAAACTGAAAACGATATTGTAGCTACTATTGATTCTTTTTCTGAGTTTAAAAGAGAAAATGTAAAACAATGTGAGAGGAGACACTCATGTCTCATGTGATGCAGGAGACTCATTAATGAAAAGCTGAAGAAGACACAAAGTGAAAACAACAACATCTCCGTCACTGGATTCATGTTGTTTTCATGCTGCTTCACATTAACTCCACCTTCACTAAAAGACGGTGACAGAAACATTCATGGAGATGAAAACACCACAGCCAACACACTCTGTCACCAGCTCAGGTCTGACAGTAATTAAATCATCAGTAAAGACGTGGAATCACTTGTGTTAAATAGATCACGCATAAAAACGTTAAAACTCTGCTTCTGTTACAATATTTGTGCCAAACTGAAAATGATCCGCTCTGCACCTAAACAGCTAAATGATCCTGGTCCCTCTGTCCCTCTCAGACAATAGAGGCTAGTTGTTGGGGCAGGAACCAGGTTTCTCACTAGAGGGGGCACCAGACCCACTGATGCTCCAAACCGTCATGTTTATGTCACAGCCTTTTGATCGCCTCCAGCTCCTGAGTATCAAACACAAATCCTCCTGCGACCCTCTCTGTCTGCTCTGAATGCTCTCTCATGCCCCTCCGTCTCTCTGTTAATACCATCAGAATACAAAGAGCCTTTAACAGGCTAATGACACAAATAACACCAGCTGAATAATACAAACCCCACATTAAAAACACAATACCCCTGACTAACACTCACAATAAACAATTAATGTCAATTATACCATTAAAAAACAACAGTGAATGATTTTAATGTTAAATGAATAATAAATAATAAATGAATTAAATTTTATGCAAATTTCCAAAATTATTATTTTTTTTAAAAAAGAACAATGTTCTCGTTCGTTTTGTTTTATTTTATTTTATATTGTATTTTTTATAATTCGTGTATATTTCATGTTTCATGTTAATCAAATCAGAATAATTCAACTACTAAGAATTCAACTGAAGCACTTGTTCCCAACACGCAGTAACATGACAATCAAACGTGTGTTACCACACAGAGCAGAAGAGCTGAGAGCTGCTGTTGGAGGGAAATCCCTTGACCTTGTCATTTGGTATCGATCTCTGTTTGTTATTGATCAGTGATGTTAATCACAACACAAGTAATTCCAAATAAATCTCACTCGTCTATAGGGAAGCTGCTGTGATGAAGAGGAAACGCTGAGAAACACCAACACAAAGCCAGAGCCAGCAAAAAAAAAAAAAAAAAAAAAAAAAAAAGTCAAAACAACATCAGCGTGAACGGGGAACTCGCGTTTAACGGAGCAGGGTTTAATCCCGCTGTTTCTTACCTGCTAGTCTGAGGGCCGACATCCTCTGAAACTCCGGCTCCTGCAGCCACTTCCACATCCTCCTGAAGGTCTCCCGGCCCGACTTTAGTTTACTCCAGGGTTTGGGGTTCCTCAGCAGGTCAGACAGAGTCCCCTGGGAGCGGCACAGCACCCTCTGAGCGAAGATTGCCTGTGGGATGCTGTACCTCTTCAGCTCCGCCGTGATCCTCTGCGCGACCTCTTTGGTGTTGATTTCCTCCAACTGCCCCGAACTGTTACCCCCCTGCGGCCCCGAGGAGGAGGGCGGTCTTTCCCGCGTGGAAGCCAACACGGGCCCGTGGGATGGAGACTGGAGGTGGGGGTGGTGGCCCGCCGATGAGGCTGCCGGGTGCCCCGGGTGGTGCATCCCGTTCAGGTGCGGCATCATCCCGGCCGTGGGGCCACCGAGGCCTCGGTGTTGGTGGTGGTCCCCTCTGGCCAGCATGGAGGCGGTGTGGTGCGCGTCGAAGTTCAGCATCTTGTCGTGCCCTCCGTGCGTCGCCGTGCCGTAATTATGGAGACTCTGTTGGGTGTTGTGTATGGAGCCCAAACCGTTGCCCAACACCGGGGACAGACTCTGACCCATCCCGGACATGGGGTCCTTGTGGTACGGGCTGTAAAGGTTGTTCATGCCCGGTAGACCCCGCTCGTCCCGCATCAGGGTGAAGCTCCCGCTCACGTTCCCGGAGAGCCGCTGGTGGTGGTGATGGTGGTGATGGTGAAACTTGTCGGACACGGTGGAGATGGGGGGCAGCGGCTGCAGCGGGGTTAAGGTGGTGTAAGTGCCGCTCATCCCCATCCCGGGAGAGGACGTGTCGCAGGGGACGCTCATGGCGTGGTGCAGCGGCAGGGACAGCTCCGGCCGGTACTCCCCGCTGCCGTCCAGTATCGTGGCCATGCCGGACACCATGGCGGAGCGGGATGACGCGGCGGCGGCGGCCAGGTCCTGGTGTATTCGCAGGGTGGACGCCGCCGCCGCTGCCGCCGCCGCCGCCGCCCCGGGTCCCCCCGCCGAGCCTCCGCGGCCGTGGTGCGGGCTGTGGGTGCTCATCAGCTCCGCATCAGGTGCCACGGAGCTCACGGCCACCCCGCCATGCAGGCTGCCAATGCCGTCCATTGTCATGTCCGTGTTCATGGCGTAAGCGTCCAAGTCCTTGGCCAGGCATCTATAGGCGTTAGTGTAGGCAGTCTTCATTCATCTGTCCTCTCAGTCCATCAGGTCGAGCGGAATTATCTCTCCTTCTCCTCCTTTCTCCGTCGCTGCTTCTCCCCTGATGCGCCGGGATGGGTCAGTCGCTGTTTCCCCCCGTTTCCTTCACTCCCTCGCGTGTTTCCCGTTCCCCCGGAGCCTCTCCAGTTCGGTGTCTTTGTGTATTTTCCCGGTGTGTGCACATAGAAAGTGTTAATCTCGATCATACGGGCCTGTGCGTTGGCTCCCCCATATCCAGTCCTCTCCTCCTCTGGCGTTGCTCTGCTCTTCAGACGGGAGCTGTCCACGGTCCCCTAGTCGACCGCTCAACCCAACCTGCTGCGGGGGGAGGAGGGGGAGCCACGAGTTGGGGGGAGGGACCTCACCCATCTGACTGATGGTGCCACGGACCAATCAGAGCTGCTGTAATACATCTGAAGGGCGTGGCGCACGGACAGGCTGTCCAATCTGCGTCTTGGATGGACACGTCGGGTGGACAGTAAAACTAGGATTTGAATGGAACAACATTATTGTATAGTATTTCCATGATTTTCGTTTAATCGCTGTGGTGACTTGGATGTGGGATTTGAATCGTGTTCATATCACGGGGTTTTATTTTCTGCTATAATATCCATGTTTCATAGAACATTCAAACTGAAATGATCAATATTTATTCATATGACATTTCTGTGACATCACCATAAAGGTTTATAAATCTGTGTTTAGCACCAAATGAAAACATTGTAAGCCTCTTGTATTAAAAAGAAAAAGACATCATGTATTTTTAGTTTCTGTAGATGTGCATCCATTTTCCTTTTTTCTTATAAGGCGACTGGAATGAATTCTGACATTTAGTTCTGACAGAGTTGGCCCAGTTGTTTTGTGTCTTTAATGTGTCATTAAAAAGCAAAAACAATCAGTTTTAACATCTAAAATCCAGTGACAAGTGGTGAAACTTCACCTGCTGATGAAGATCGTGTGATTTGTGGAGAAACTGTTCACAAATACTCGGATTTTTTCTTCAAAACTGCTGTGAGGATTTGTCAGTGTGTTGTATCTTGAGCAAAAAGACTCACAAGTTACAGGGAAATCAATGTGAAATGAATTAATTTTTCACACAGAAGGCAGATGGGTGTGATGCGTGGATAATCAGTGAAACACATTTACATCCTGATTCACATCCACTCTACTGTCAGTCTAACACTCTGTCAGATCTCAGGAACAAACTGAAGATGTTGATTTTTGTTGTCCTCAGCTGCTGCTGCAACAAAGAAGTCACTTGCCCACAGGGATCATTAACATTTCATCTAATCTCCTGTCATCACTCATCACCTGCTGCCTCTGATTGTTGAAATGATTACTGTGGATATAATAAGACAAAGATAAAACAAACACATGAAAATACCAGAACTTTAAGTGAACGACCACTAAAATCTTCCAGTTAGTTTTTAAATGTTCGACAATGTTTTCACACAAAACATCTAAACTACTGTTCTTCTCCACGAGGTAAAAACTTCAGTCAAATAGAATATAGAAAATAGAATCACCAGTTCAGACAGTGTGTCATAGTGTGACGTGATTGTATGTGATGCAACATAATGTGTAACAATACATGTCATGACGCAACAAGACAAGACAAGACATGACACCACACATCAGGAAATAACGTGACGTAACACAACCTAACATATATGGTGCTGCAACACATGACTGATGTATTATTTGACATTGATACATGTGATATGTCACAGTTTAACATAATAATAACATGAGATAATATCACATGATGTCATATGAAATGATGGTGATGTATATATTATTATAAGTCATGTATGTTCAGTTCAGTTCTGTTACAGTGTGATTGTTGTCATGACATACATATAATACAATATGATGTTAGATCAGTGCCGGTACTATATGTAGTGTTGGACAGATGTTTGCTGCTGTGTGTTAGGTGTCGACTGCTGCAGTGTAAATTATGTGTTGGTGCATGTTGGGACACTATCGACAGGCTCTGGGTGGAGTGATGAGTGTGGTAGCTGCACTGAAAGAGCATTATGGCCTGTAGCTTGTTCACTTTACAATTCATTACACTTCCAAGGACAAACGACTGCTAAATAACTCTGTCTGCTGTCTCCCTCTCGCTTACTCATATATCAACATAAAATTAGAAGATAAAAGGCGAACGAAAACAATCAGATTCTCACTTTATATGAAGTTAAATAATTAGACTTTCTGTATAATGTACACAAGCAAATGTTACAGTGAAATAAGGGTTAAGTGTGAGAGAAAAGCTCTGCCAATCGTAACAGTTTCTGTATGTGGTTCTGTATGTAATGTGGTCTTGGTTTATGTTGCGTCTTTTCTAAATACAGTTTAACTTATTTTTTTTATCATTTCATTTGATAAATTGTTGTTAAATCATATTGGTTATAGCAGCTTCATATATTTATTGCACAACATTCTCTGAAGGTTTGAATGCACTTTGCAGAAGTGTTATACAGAGAAAACGACCTGTCAACAGGAACCTGCTTGAAAACATTCTCAGCATTTTACCATCAGAATGTTTTCGACATCTTTAAGATTCCATTGACAAGCTTTGATTTTTTTTTTTTTTTTCATCAGTTGTCCCCCATAGGAAACATCATGAGCATTCAATGACACCAGGTATAAAAGAAATGTCAAATTTAAAAACAGCCTGTAATAGGGAAGCTTCAAGTTAAATAAATGTCGATTTGTTTTTTAATCATCATTGCAACCTTTTTTTCTCTATATAGATTAAATTGTATTTTTGCCTGTAGACAAATTTTGCATTTTGCTGAGGTTGAATAAAAGCCGCTGTTTGGAAGAGGAGCAGTTGAACTACATCTATGTCCCCAACAAATTACTATAAAGCTGTTATTAAATTACGGACATGGTCATATTAAGTGTTATACAGTCCACTGTGTCTGAATGATGAGGAGGTTGAGGAAAGGAGTTGAAGGACATGGAAAAGGAAGAGATGGGGAGGAGGAGCAGGATGGGTAGTTGGGCAGATGTTGCTTTGTTTAAACACTGTTGTGTAATTAATGACAGAAGAAAAGAAGCCTGACCCATTTTCTCCTTTTGATCCGCTGTCAGAGAGACGGGCAGGGGGTCTGCTGAGGGATGACCTGTCTGTCCGCCTTTTCTTTTAAAACTTTCAGCTGTCTCGCTGAGAGCAGCTGATTGGAGAGGTGGCTGCCATTTTATGTTACACCTGACATTCCACAATGCAGAGAGGGGAAAAAGTGATGTGAGAAAACAGACGGCGTGACGGAGCGGCCCCGCCACTAACGGCACACAGCGCACGGTGCGCGGCGCGCGTTCGTTCATCAACCTCTCCCACTTCCTCATCTGCTGCTGTCAGCAACGCATGTTTTATATATATATATATATAGAATGAACAAAATGTAGTTTGTGTGTGGGAGGAGCTACCCCTTTAAAAGAGGCTGCTTTGGTTTAGAGATGGACTGTGGTGTTGTGTTGAACAGGAGACTGAGCTGTGTGTTGTAGTGAAATGAGTAATTGGAAAACCCCCTTTTGTGTTGCCATCTTGTCTATAGCCTTTTTTTTCTGGTTTCTTTTACTTTTTACCATTTTTTCTTTTTTCTTTGGTACTTTTTAAAAAAATATAAATAATTACTTGCACCTTGGCGAGTGGTAATAAATTATCAGTAAAAATGAAAACCCCGACCATTTTAGGCTTTTTTTTTTTTTTTTTTTTTAATTCTTTACGCAATATTTAAAGAACCTGAAGTAGAATCTTGCAACATATGGTGTCACAAGTGGGATAGCTAGTTGGAAGAAGACTGAGGTCTGAGACAGAGAAAGCAGGCAGCAGCAGCAGCCTGAAGGAGACTCACACCCTCTTAGACACCCGCTTCAGAGGAAGAGGACAAATCTTCACTACATTCGGGAACCTTAGTGGCAACAATTGAACTGGGGAGAGCTGTTGATCTTCATGAAAGCAGTAATGAGTGGAGGGTTTGTTGGTAGAGATCTGAGGTTTAAGGCCCTGTCTTCCACAGTCTGAACAGTTGCCTCAACTCGGTCACAGGAGAATGTTACCCAAGCTCCACTTGTGCCAAACCTGTGAATTACTGCAACAAACACCAAGCACAGAGGCAGCAAATAGACCAAAGACTTGGACTACCAAAACCAGCACTTCAGGATGTGCTATTAGAAACAGCCTATCCCCAGTTTCAAGACTCTGGCAGAGGTTTGTACCAGTCAGGGTCAGAATAGAGGCAGTACTAAGAGTCAAAAATCCACCATATCAGTTGGGGGAGTTTTTTTTATTACCAGAACATGCAGATGGTCAGAGCATGAACAGGAATGCTGCTTTGTTCTACTGCTGTCTGAGAAGGCGCTGGAGACCTACAGGGCAATGGATGAGGAGTGAGCCACAGTTATTCTGATGTGAAAGTTAAACATGTCTCACAAAACTAGCACCAATTGAGAGCCACAACACTGCCACCTAAGGAAAACCACACTGAGACCTACAATCACCTGAAGGGGCTTTACCAACTCTACACGCCAAGGACGAGATGTGCACAGCCATCATCCTGGAGTAGTTACTGCAAGTACTTCCCTTTAAGGTGAGGACCTCGGTGAAGGAACATGAGCCAGTGGAAGGACTTACAGCTGCTAAAGTGGCTCCTCAGTACCTCAATACTGGAAAGGAGGACCAGCTACATGGTTATCCAGAATACCAAACCAACTGATGCCTCAACCACCCTATTCAAGCCTGATAAAGAAGGAGGATGTGCAGGAGCTTCCTGGTAACCCCTGCGCAGCCATAAATGCTTCTGATGAGAACCTTGCTTTGTTTTTAATTGCCAGCAGCCAGGTCACAAAGGTTCTGTGTATCCCATACACAAAATTCAAAGACATTAGGGATTTCAGTGCACCCCAGCCAGAGGTGAGTCTCACTAAAGGGCCCAGACTGCATCGCTATAAAACTGTGACAGTCAATAGCTAGCAGCTCTGTTGGACAGCTGTAGTTTTATGTCCCTGGTTAAACACCATCTGACCCCAGTGGGCACACGGGATTATAACAGACAAGAAAACATTTAGTGTGTTCATGGGGATGGACATCCCTATCCCAAAGCTGATTCAACCAGTTGATGCTGTTCTTAGACTGAAGTTGAAGTTAGAAGCCTATACTATAGTACGTACTGCATGAAACAGACAAACTTGACGTCACTGACTTAAGGGGAGAGAAGGGAGGTCAGTTTTAAAGTTTTCTTGTCCTGTGATCACATGAGTCAAAACAAAACTTAGTGTTCAACCACTTCCACATCTTGGCAGTCTTTGTGGGGTGGCACTAAAGGGCAGAAAATTCTGTCACCAATGATGCTTTTAGAAGCAGAAAATGGAGCCTCATAAAGACAGTTTGCTGTTTGCTAAAATATACAGTGGACCTGAAAATATGTCTATGCTGTACAGGGAGGATGTAATCTGGAAATCTATGTTTGCACAAGTGGTAAAGGGTGCGTTGCGGACTGGTGAAATGCAGCAGCGGTCACGAGTACATATTGGTTTTGTTTAACTATGCCACCTGATTTCCAGAAGCATCTCCACTATTACTGCTTCCACTGTTGTGCACGCTTTGGCTGAGGTGTTTTTTAGAATGGGGATACCTGACGAGGTCTTGACACTGAGCATCTCAGCATTACAGACTGATGAGATAGTGGAGAGAGTCAACCAGACGTAGAAGAACATGATGCAGGAGTTTGTGGGCGACAGAATGAAAAGGGAGTGTAACAAAATGAACAAGGGAAACAGTGTGAGAATATGAGGAAAAATAAGATGTTGTAGGCGGAAGATGTTGGCACAGATGTGGATGGAGCAAAAAGAGGAGAAAGAGGAGGGTGTTAAAGAGTATGGTGTTAAAAATAGTGGTGTAAACAAAACTTGACATCACTGCCAGGCGCTGATGAAAGCTCTGCCCTTCTTACTGAAGGCTACTGACAATGTCACCAATTAACCTGACCTGCATGTCTTTGGCCTGTGGGAGGGAGGACCTGGAGAAACTCACACAGATATGAGGATAACATACCAACTCCTGAGTTTTTATAAGCAAATACTAATACTAACGTGTCATTTCAGAAAAGGGTCACATAAGCTTGTTAACAAGGCCTCACAGTTGTAAAGTAACTGTAACTGTCCTGAGTGTTATTCTAGGTCAACCGTCCAGCGGCTGCAAATAACTGAGAGACATGATTGACAGGCTGTAAATGAATCAATACACACACACACACACACACACATACACACACATACACACGCAAAGTAAAAAGGGAGAGTGGAATTACTGGTGAAAATCAGAATCATTAAGCATTTTTGGTGTTTAATTATTTCATCGTCCAATATGAATTTTCGATCATAATAATTAGAATGATGATAATTGATTTAAATTCATATTCTTAAAAAAAAAAAAAAAGCTCAGTTCTAATCTAAACCAGCTGTAACAAATATAGTTGTATTCATCAAATACTGTGGAGGCACAAAGAAGTAGTGTGATCACCGAGGACTATTTTTTAACAAAATATAATGTGAATCAACAGTGTGGCTCAATGATGTGTTTTTAATAGTTTGTGAGCATGGCACAGAGGAACAAGATATCACTCACACACAGACACACACACACACACACACACACACACACACACACACACACACACACACACACACACACACGCAGGATTAAAGGTAGCAGGAAATAAAAAGCAACAGCAAACAGCATAATGTATAAAAATCCATTATGTTGATATTTAGTTTGAGAATAATTTTATTTATCTCTGATTTCAGTAACATGATTAGAGGTAGTAATATATACACATGTAGAGACAGTGAGTACATTTATTTATGTGAAGAAAATATATTATTTGGGACTAGTAAGATTTTATAATTTGTGAAGTGAATGTAAATTTGGAGATAATTCACGTTTTGTAAGTTTTGTCATTTCTCAGCCATGTGTGACATTACAACTCTGTAGCAGACAAACAGATTAACAGAGATAATCATTAGCCTGTATATTTACACTGCCCGGGGTCACGTTGTGACACAAGTGGTATGATCTGCATTTTTCAGGTTATATTTGCTGTATTTTCTGCTGACTGACTCATCTCAATACATTTAAATCTACATAAGAAATACAGTGTTTAGACTTACGGTCGTTTCAAGTTAGTGTTATTTCATGTAGTTTGAAAGTATAAATAATGACAGACACTTGCCAACATTTCTGGTAAAATTGTAATTTATTAATTGTACCATTAACCACATTGTTTAAAAATTGATTTTGTAGGTTTTGGGCATCAGTAGTGTCTAATGGTTAAATTCAGTGTAAACAATAGAATAGAAAGGAACAATTTAAAACTGTCTATTATTGTGTTCATATGGAAATACTGAAGTGGTGAAAAAGGACATCTCTGTTCTTAAAACTGTGAAATGGTCATTTATTGAACTTTTATTTAAATATAACCTTTCCACATCAGTGTCTTTCATTTCACAAGTAATATGTTGTAATGTTATAACCTGAGTTTAATTCTGACGTCCATCCGTTTATTTCAGTCTTGTGAGACACAAACTGAGGAACAGCATTTATAAAACCACCAGTAAAAAAAAAAAGACACCACATACAAAAACAACATGACAATACAAGGAATGAATTTTACAAGAGCAGATGCATCGAAACATCGTAAGTTGTGAAAGTGTACGGAAAAGAAGGAGAAACAGAGAAGAGACGGTTCCTCTGCTGTTTTCTGCTGAGTTGGATTCGCTGTGGTTCAAAGTGAGCAATTGCTTGTAAAATGTGAATAAAGCTGCGAGTTGACGTTTTTTCTCCTCCTGCTTCAGGTCTGTCCTCCCTCTCCCTCTCTCTGTCCTGGGCCATCTGCCGTGCACAGAGCAGCAGTATTGATCTGTAGCTTTGTGCTGGAGACCACATGCTAATCCATAGCGTTAGTGACAAACACTGGCCCACATTGCCGAGCATCTGTCCCACTGACTCTCTCTCTCTCTCTCTCTCTCTCTCTCTCTCTCCCTCAATATAACCAGTGTCATCCTCCCTCTCTCTCTAAATGACCCAGCAGTTTTTGGATGGTGGTCCATCTGTCTGGCTGTAAACTCGTCCTCCTCCTCCTGCAGTGGTTAGTTGACGGTGAGTCCTGTTCAGTGTGTTTCGTTGTTTCATGGCCGCCATGTTTGGTTTTAAATACAAACGACATGTTGATGAGCAGAGAGGAGGAGACGTGTAGAAATATAGTGAATACTGACATATACAGATATACAGATACAGATATTAATTGTATATTAATTGTATAGTATTAAGATAATAAACAGAGTTATGAAGCTTTTTTATTTTAACAAATAAGAATAACTGTTGGATTAAATACTAACCTGACTAATAAATATGTAAGAAATTTGGTGTGGCACTGATATGATAAATAAAGACACATTGTGATTTATATAATTACTTTATATTAGTTAATAGAGATATACTGCATATTAAATATTACAATGTCAAGTTTACAGAGAGAATCTATTCTATTAACATGATTTTCTATAAACGTAGAGAAAATGATGTGATGTGAAAAATATAAAAATAGAAACAAAAATAAAACGACATTTTATTTTATTTTATTTATCATCATTATGTATTCATTAAGATAATTGTAAGGGAAAACTCAATATAAACATTAAAAAATTATGTAGGGAAATAGATTTATGAAACACACACACACACACTCACACACAGCACAAATGTGCATTAGAGAAATACAGACACCACAAAGAAAAAAAAAAGTATATTTTGAGATTTTATAGATATATGCATATGAAAAAGAATTAAGTGCAGCAAATAAAGACAGGCCTGTTGTAGCTATAGGATAATAGAGATGTGTATAAACATATAGAGATGCTGTATTGTGTGTAGAAACTTCAATTTAATGTGTATGAATTTTAAATAAGTAACTACAGTAATGTATTTTAAAGTAGGTCTACAGATTCTTATGGTACACGGATATACATTATATATTTATTATAAAGAGACAATATATACTTATGGAGTATTTATGGAGACAAAACAATATAATATAGAGATAATATTCAACTAAATGAAGATATATGTTTTTTTTTTTCCTTTGGGTTGAGCTTCAATTTAGCCAAAAAAAAAAACCAAAACAAAAAAGTAAACTAAAGCGTGCTTCCATCATCTTCCTTCTTTCTTCTATTCTTCTTCTTCTCTTCCTCCTCCTTCCTCCTTTATTCCCCTCAGGTCTTTTCAAACTTTTTGCGGACCTGCTGCCTCTTTTGTTGCCGTCCTGTTGGCCGTGAAATCAGCTTTTAATGGGAACACAATGGCCGCGTGCGGAGCTGACCTGCTGTATTCAAATGTGAGCGCACGCCATTCTCCCAGCTCTAAATAAACACTCATTTAACAGCCTTTCATTGTACGACTTTATGAATTTTTATATAAGTCGATGGACATTCTTCAACTTTTGCTAAACTAAAGTCACACTGCAATTATCATTTACAATATATGATATAATGATCTCAATTCTGACAATAGTAATAATAAATAAATGAAAAAAAAAAACATGTAAAATGATGAAACTATTTACTCAATGCAGCCATGCAGAAAAATAAAGGATAGTGAACATGTAATGTTTCTTTCATTTTGCTAATTTTAATTCAAATTAGCAAATCAAATGAATCCCATTTGTGTTAAAGTACCAGAGTTATCCTGCAGGATATTTAAACATTTAAAACATTGTCATTTTAACACTGGGAACATTGACTCAATAGAATTCAGTAGAACAGTAATCTAATTTTGTTAGTTCAGTATAAGTGTAAAACAACAAAAACAAAAGAAAGAAAGAAAGAAAGGGATGAAAACCCAGAAGTAAAATAAACATATTTATTGGGAAATAAATACAGTGCCAACCTTAGACTATTTTACATTACAGCCAAATATCAAGTTACAAGTATAAATCTGTATAAAGACATAGTTCTTCATCTAGAGACGTGCAGTCGTCTCCACCATCATGTTTACTTGTTTCAGTCCATTGTTCCACCTGGACAGGTCCATCTTTCTTATTTATCGTATTTTGTGTATATTACATAAATAACATTATCAAAATTTTAGGTAAAAAAATAACAATACATAATATTATATTTGATGCTTTATACGTTCTAATATTAAAGGTGTAAATTTCTTCATATATTCTGTATATTTTAAGTAAATAACAATGTCATTTTTCTTAATTTTTTTACACAAACGTTTAAATTGCATCATAATAAAAGCTCTAGTTATAAATGATATCAGACTTTAAAGTTCTGGTTTCGACAGCTGTTTTAGGTCCATAGCTGCAGCCACAATTTTAGAAATACTGAGGTTGCACACACACACACACACACACACACACACACACACACACACACACACACATTCCATTCTATGTTGAATACATTTGAGCATAAATGTGTTCCACATCACTATGACACCATGTGGCTCTGAATAATTACTTAACTTTATCATAGTCTTTATAATGTTTACTGCACTTGAAATAATCAGTCATAATCAGTCAAAATTAAAGTTAATTCTAAATTATAAAAGAGCAACAAAAGGCAAAAATAAACAAACTTCACAACAGAAACAAAAGACACGAGACTGATCGAGATGATGGTTACAAAGCTGCGGATAAATACTCTATAATAAAAATAGTATTTTTAATTAGGATGCTTTTTAAAATTCACATCATTGATGGGCTCAAGAGTCTGAGCAGTCACACACACACACACACAGATCACAAACATCAGAGAGAACATGGCCACAGGCAGAAGCAACGCATGCTAATTCAGATCAATATCACCAATGAATTTCCATGTGAGCTGAGTTTTCTCTCAGAGCAGAATCTCTGATCTGAGAGCAGCTCCGCTCTTCATCTGGACACATCGGTTAACACTAATAAACACGGCGCACGTTAAATACACTATGTGCAAGAAGAATTCACACAGACTACAAAACACGAACATGCTGTTTCATCCTACCTAAATCTAACAATTTTCAAAGATTTCAAAAGATTTAAAGATTTAAGATTTATTTCAAAGATTTAAAGAAAATAGCTCAATCATAAGTGATGAAATATGACGGCTAAATTAGTTTCTGACCATAAATTAAACTGCAGAGTTTTACAGGTTGTCACACATGTTGCGTGTTTGCCAATTAATCATCAATAAATAAAAAAATATCGGCACATGTTCTAAAAACATCAGAAACATTTAGATGAAATGTTAGTTTCGGTATTAAAGGCCTGTCAGTCAGTTCTAGCTAGAGGGAAGCTTAAAGCTTTAATTTATTTATACAATCGTATAATTACAATTGTTTCTAGGAATGTGTGACATCAACTCATGACATCAACGAGGCTCTGAGTTCTTCACCAGAACAGAATTATGATCAGTGCGGTACTGTCTTTAATTTAATCCTCTTTGTTTTAAAATGTTTTTAAAAATAAATTCCTTGTGTCTCTTTACAACGACTTCACTAAACACCACAAGAATAGATCAGATCCTGGAATACACTCTAGGTATGTTTAGAGTACAATAATAATTAGACCTAAATGTTACAAAATGCATCAAACTAAACTACAACAACCAAAACTGACCAATCTAAAGGATAAATATACTAATGACCTGGAGCATAAAAGTGGTTTAAATGCAACAAGGTGAATGTTGTGAGGTGGTTGAAAAGCTTAAGACTTTAATCTAACTAAATTTCCAGAGTCCAGATGTACAAACCTGACTGAGATCAATGTTACATCACAAATACTCATTCGAAGTGAGTGAATATTTATGTAATCATCTATTTGACATGATACATTTTAATTAGTTGACATCACCTTGTAGAAAACATTAACATTAAGCCTTAAAGTGATGTTTTTTTTTTTTTTTGATGTAAATAAGATTCTAAGTCAAAAAATCCAAATGATATCGACCCTGACTCCATTTCTAAAAGTAATAACAGTGAAAACACATTCTGCTCAGTCAATCATTAGTGCAGCTTTTAATTTCGCCAACAAACTGGCCATTTATTAACTACAGGACTGAAGGAAGAGGGTGTGGGGTGGAGGGGGTGGGGTGGCTTCTTCCTCCTCCTCCTCCTTCCTGCATGATTATTTAATGTTCTTTGACATGCAGCTCTTTTAATCATAACATTTGGCTCATTGATTTCCTCTCTGCCCAAAGATGGTGCCGACCATCAGCCCTGACGCCTGCAGACTGAGGCTGAGAGTTCCAGAATTTTCACACTTCTGATCAAAGAGAGGAAGAGGTGGAAGAGGAAGAAGTGTATTAATATTTTAGCTGTTCCTCTTCATCTTCACTATGGATAAATTGGAGAGAGACAGCAGCAGATTAACAGAGCGGGTGGTTACACATCAGTTTATCGGACACAGCAAGTTGTACTTTACATCAAATTAGACAAAAAATAAAAATAATAGTCCTGTGTTGTCACGCTCTGAACTAACACGATCCTTATTAGACACAGTGAATCACACTTTTATTAGAAATCAAGTCTAATGTCATGTTAGATCCCAAACAGACGATACTTAAGATGTTGTTATACCAAATTTTACTCATTAAAAACCAAATGAAATAACCAAATGCATAATTTTTTACAGAGATACATAAGATGTAGACTAAATAAAGATACAAATACACAGATCCAAAATATCTTCAATTTTTTGCTGTTATTGACACGATAAATATTTAATTAGACATAACAATTGGACAACACTGGTTGTAATTAGATAAATCCAATGGCATAGTATTTATCATAGCGAGATACATAGATGTGGCTGCGACAAGAGAAAGTGAAAGTGAATGTGAAGTAGATTTTACAGTTTGAATCAGATCAGAGACCGGCAGCAATGAACCAACTGTATCACTCCCATTGTCCAGCTCTGCTTCTTTAGCTGCTCTCCATAATCCATACGCAGCCACAGCAGGGGAGGGACAGTCAAGAGATGAAATTGCATTGTGTGTTAGATTACATCACTGTGAGATCATTGAGAGAGCGAAGGAAGTCTCCATGGTCCTCGGAACAAAGGAACATGTGTGTGATGTTAGTGGTGATGGCTGCCTGTTCTTTCCTGAACTCCATCAACACATCAGGCTTTAATGTGGTGCAGTGGAGATGCAGACCACGTGGATAGACTCTATGTCTATTTAAAAAAAAAAAAGATAGATGTACTGTCCAGAAGCTGATTGTCATTTTGCAAATTCTCGTCTTTACCTTTTTTGTAAATATATTTTTGGGCCATTTTGCTTTTATTGATAGGTAAGTGAAGGTAGGCAGAAGAGTGGGGGGCACAACCAGGATTCAGATATCTGGGCGCTCCAGTCTTTACCTTTTTTAAACAGTACAGACATTGTCAATCACCAGTCTTTGTCAAACATGTTGTTACAGTCAGTGTTAATATGTTCAGACTTGATCTAATTAACTTGTTAAACATGTTTTTGGATATTGGTTCATTTCATATTTCATTTAAAACACATTTACCTTAGCTTTAGCCTTCCCGTTCTACAGAAGACACCCAAACCTGGATTATAATCGTGGCAATAATGTAAATTCATAATAATGTCAGGATCTGATAGTCCAGGGTAACATCATGTTTAGTAAACTTAAATAAAGTTAGCTTAGTTACTGTTTTGTTGCCATGTTGTTGATTTAGTTGTGTAGTGTGGACATCTGCTGGCTGAGAAGAAATAATATGAGGCCCCACAACCCTTATATTATTATTATTATTAAATATAGTATTTGACCAGCAGTGTGTTTCAGGTGGTTATGATACCATACAACATCTGGGGTGAACATTGTGAAGCAATTGTTTTGGAGCTGATTGAATTCAAAGAGTGTAGGTAGAGGAGGCCTCAAGATTCAATATTAGATGTATTTGTCACATGTATTGCACAATATCCATCCTCTGACAACGTGCAGTCTCTTTTAGTCCAGTACAGTATATGCATGGTTAAGAGGCCCCGATGATGTTGAAGATACTGAAAAAAAAGCCGTACAAGTGAGCAGAAGCTTGACCACGCAAAGACCATGCAATGTCATATGTCTTGGACTGGACAACTTTGCACTGTTTGTTGATTTCTTAAGTGCTTTCAACACAATGTAGCCTGTACCTCTGCTGGACAAACTGGAGCACACAGCATAGAGTGGACCTTCAGCTCACAACGTGGATCGTTGACTACGTCACTGACTGTCCACGGTATATATGAGGACACGGGACTGTGTCAGACATGATTGTCTATATGTAACAGTTCAGACTCTTGTTCATCCTCTACACTGCAGACCTTTCCTCCAGCTCACCCACCTGTCATTTGAAGAAACGACAGCTGACAGCAAAAGAAAGAAGAAGAGATTTAAAACTTGACACACGATTGACTGAGTGAAACTGAAAATCTAGAAAAGTCTGATTGTTACCTGAGTTCTTTGCTGTTGCCAAGGTGGAAAAGCCTGGAGGGAAGTTTTGATCAACACTGAGATCTGACCTAACTGCTGCTCTGGACTGTTATCAGCCTGGTCTAGTTTTATATGATTATTAGTCATTGAATCACACCTTCATCAATAATAGTTAATCAGTTGCCTTTTGTTTGTTGATTTATGTTCCTTTGAAGTAGAGAATGGAGATTTATTTAATCACAAGGCTCAGATTCTTAGATTAGACTTTAGATAACTTTCTAAATTTACTCCAGCCTAATCTGCTGCTCTTTTTGGGATGACCATGTTTGACTCCACTGACCTCAACTTATTACATTACAGCTTGTTACAGCTCTTAAAGTAGCTTAAAATAGCCAAGCTATTTCTATGACTATTTCTTTCTGCATGATGCTACCAGTGTGTAGTTGAAATGATGTGACTCGGTGGGTGTGTTTGTCTTATAATCAATGTGACAAAATATGATAAAACAAGGCTGGACAAGAAGATAGATAAACACCACAAACCTCAAACTTCATACATGGAGGATTGTTATGAACAGCAGACTTCAGTCTTCATAAATGACATCCAACATCCAATCAAAACAAGACAAGACTCACTTTGTCAAAGTGTTAGTCATCTGTTTTAATGACTACATTATTAAATAAATACAGAGTAGACATTTTAATTCAAGTATTGAATAATTGAAACAGATTAGTTCATCCTCTTTATGTGCAAGATATCTAAATGTTGTTTCAGTATATACTAATGTTCATAGCATGATCTTTAAAGACATATTGATATGGATGGAGCCAGCCTCATTAGCATTGGAGTTTCATTCAAAATGCAAAAAATACATTTGTGAAAAATGTTACCTGAGGCTTACCGACATTATATATTACAAAAATCAAAGGTGACGAAATGAAACAACTACATTTTATTAACTTCAACAAGACGAGTGTGCTCAAGTCAGAAAATAACATTATTGTTATTATTCTCATTAAGCGGTTCATTTGATCTTCATGCAAACAATCTTCTTGTCAAAGTCCTGAAAATGTCACATTTCACATCATTAGACATTTTGTAATTTTCATCTTGTAATGAAACTCGATGTAACAAAAAAACAAACGAACAAAGTGAAGGCAAAACACAGCTGAAATACAGCTGCAGATTACAAAACAGTCCAAGTTTCCCTCCTCTCTCCTACATGTAGGACACAACATGAAACATTAAAAAGAATAGTCAAAAAACGGACACAAATTATATTTGATTTACATGGAAAATATATGGGAACATATATATGAACAGCAATGGAATTTCATATGTGGAATATGCAACTTTGATATTTTGTAAAAGTTGTGTGGCCTGTGGAATCAACAGACTGATCTCTAACTGTGGAATCTGTTTTTATCCCTGTTGTTTCACAATAAAAGCTCAAAATTGTGCTTCACTTTATTATTATTATCATTTTTATTATTATTATTGGGTTAACACATAGATAGACAAAGGTCTAAAGTGTTGGGCCAGTTATCAATACATGAAGAATGTATCTAACTAAGAATATGAAACATACCCCACAAGTTTTATTCAGATCCACCTTTAGAGGGAGCTTAAAACATGTAAAACAAATCCATCCCATAAATCAGAACTTGTTTGTCCAATCATTACAAAACTTGCAGGATATGCTCTGTAAAAATGTTGGACTATGTTTGTCGAACTATTTTGAAATGACTTAACAGCAGAAGACACCAGTTCTAAACATGTGCACTTTGTCAAATCATCAGACAACTCAGAAGATATGTATTTATGTTGCTTAAAACTTGGCTGTAATGTTTTTTTTTTTTACATCTAAACAACATTGAACCATGTCAATGTTGCACTTGAATGTGTGAATTGCCATTTGTGGCTATTGTCAGTATAGCCTTGCTGACCTTGTTAACCGGCCACCTGCCTCTTTGCAGAAACAGAAATATAAAGTTGTAAATTCCTCATTACAATGAACAATCTAGATATTTTAGAATATAAAGGAAATTATCATTATTATTAATATTAATATATGAACAAAATATGTGTCGTTTCCCTGGATAACATCACAGGAAACCAGACAGAGATGTGAGAGATGTGAAACACAATGACTTGTTAGAAATTGCAAATACTCCAAGGTCCTTCAATACATTAAAATACCACAAACCACACACAGAAGCCACGATAAATGCACTTTGAACAGCTGCATCTACTCACAAAAACCTGAGAATATGACTGCATATATTTACGGGATGTCAAGAGTGACAGAATCTTGTCACCACATTGTTGATTTTGTTGTTGAAATTAAAAACAATCCACAAAACCATTAGCTAAAGTCTAATCTTAATTGTCGCTGTTTACAAAAACAAAAATTGTAGCGTTGTTATGAATAGACTGACCAGTTCAAGAATTGATACATGATGAAATGTGGTGACCACATAATATGTACAATGTTAAAATGATGGTTTTGACAATATGTCACTTTCTTCTTTTATTTCCTCCCCTTAACTTATGTAGGACACATAAGAATCACACGACAGAGGGAAATTAGTACTAGACTAAGAGGATTATTTTCCGTCCTCAGGATGATAAACGTCCGTCTTATTTTTAAGATATTTTTTTCACCAAATGTACAGTTTACCACCTCTTTCTATCATTTACTACACAGTTTAAAACTCCAGGTCAGTATCCATACAAATTAGTTAAAGTTAATGCCTAACGTCAGTGTGTCATCGATGTGTTGTGGTGGAAAGTAAAGGTGTGGATGAGCCTGCAACATTTGCGCAGGGGTCCAGTTTTACTCCTGACGCTGAGCCCTTGCAGAATCGCAATCCAGCGGCAACAATCTGCACTCTTGATTTCGTATTCACACAAAGCAATTTAAGAATTTACAAAATTGCGATATTTCAAAACGGCTAACACTGACTTGGATTCTTCTCGTTAAGTCTAATTTTTTTTTAAGTAAACTTCACATGCTAATATGAAATGTGAAACATGCCTAGAAAGAATTCTTTCATCCAAATGACAAAGTACTGAGCAGGTCTGATCTATACAGTATTCATACCCCTTGAACTTTTCCACATTTTGTCACATTACGACCACAAACTCTTTTCGTGTATGTCTCTACCAGCTTTGCACGTCGAAGAAATAATTTTTTCCACCCATTCTTCTTTGCAAAAGTCAGATTAGATGGAGAGCGTGTGTGAACAGCAGTTTTAAGATCTTGCCACAGATTCTCGATTGGATTTGGGTCTGGACTTTGACTGGGCCATTCTAACACATGGATACGTGAGATATGAAATGTTCAAAGCTTGGGAAATCTATTTATAACCTATCCGTGCTTTAAACCTCTCCACAACTTTATACCTGACCTGTCTTGTGCGTCACTTGGACTTCATGATGCTGTTTGCTTCCCAATATTCTCAATATTCAACAAACCTATGAGGCTGTCACAGAACAGCTCTATTTATACTGAGATTAGATTACACACAGGTAGGCTCTGTTTAATCATTAGGTCAACATTGGATCATTCAGCAATCATCAGGCAACTTCTGAAGGCAATTGGTTGCACTCAGAGAAAAGGGGGGTGAATACTTCTGCAGGACGCATTTATTTACAGATTATTATTTGTAAAAAAATTGTAACTCATATCTGATTTTCCTTCTACTTCACAATTATGTGCCACTTTGTGTTGGTCTTTTACATAAAATGCCAATAACATATATTTTTGTTTATGGACGACATGACAAAATGTGGAAAAGTTCAAGGGGTGTGAATACTTTTTTACGCCACTGTATATCCAAAGCAACAAACTAATCAGGATTAGATTTTATATTGTTTTGCCTCAGCGTCTCAAGATAAGAGACAAATTTAAGGATTTTTGTCCCCAGGTATCTTTTTCACTTACTATGATATGGATAATTAATGGATAGATTACATCAACGTCCCAGTGCTCAGTTTAATATCCATTCCCTCACTAATTCCATCTGGCAGCGACAAATGTGAAAAAATCACTGGGTGTGAATGGAGCCACCTGCTAAAACACAATTCATGAGACCGTGGGAGAATAAATTTAACATTCATCACTTATTTTCTGAACTTGATGTTTTTACAGACATTCTGGGAAAGAAAAAACAACTTAATGAGAACAACATCAAAGACAGAAATGGCAGCATATTGGTAAGAAAATGAATCGAGCGTAGTGTTGGTTTTATCAACCAGCTGGGCTAATATTAGCATTCTTTACAAACCAGGGTTGTCACATGAAAAACTAAACAAAAAGACAACAAAACATTTAACCAATTCATTTGTTCAAGAAAATCTGAACACAACTTATCTAACCTAAACTTCTGCCACATTTTTGAACTTGCATTGTTCTGTTCATTCATGGTGCCTCTGCACTATAGTAACATATGTATGTACAGCTGTGAACAGCACTACCTACTGAAATGTCTACACTAATTGAATTCAACATGAATCTCTGTGCTTCTCTGACTGTTAAAGATGGATCACATGGATACACAACCTGATTGAGTATTAAGTCCTTACAGTTTATGGTTGTGCTAGTTGTTATAACATAAATGCCATAAGAGTATGTAAGAGTTGAATAGCCCCAGGTCAGCTAGTTTATAATTGAATTTATTCTTGACCAGTGCCAGAGAAGAAGTTCTGCTGAAACCTCTGACTCATGTTTTGCTGCTCAGCACCGACACATTTAGTACCTAGCTGGTGAAGACAGAGGAACGTAAGCAATGAAAGAGCAAGATATTTTTCTCAGGAGCTGGTGGAGCCCAGACAAGAGCTAAAAGTATTGTATTGACTAATGATAATGTTGGTCTGTGCTGGATGTCTTCTTTTTAACTCATGTGCGTTCGCATTTTAGCTCTAATAATTTCTTCAGGTGATATTTCAGTGTAGCTTTTATACCTTGCTTTTCAGTTGCCAAGTGGCAGAAAATTTTTTATGTGTAGCTTTAAGAACGAACTTTAAGAGGAACTTTAAGAATCTACTAAAATCTATTTTAGTCCTTACCGTTGAGCCTGTCCCTAGTGGATCCAAATGTTTTTGCCGAGTCACAGCAAGACTTTATGATTCCATGATATTTTTATGTTACGTGCTTATGAAAAGGCAAAAAATATTGTGTTGTTCGATCCACAGTTGAGAAAGGTTTAGATCTCACGCAAACCCTCTATCACTAATGGAAGGGCCTGGACCAGTGTTAGTGTGTTGGTCCTGTGTTTACTGCTGAGACAGTGAAATATGATCTAGGAAGTCCAGTTTAATAAAATATCTGACCGTATGTCCGTGAAGGCTTATCATATGGCAAAACACTGCATACGACTTTATAACAACATAAGAGGGAATGTGGAAAATAATATCAAAAAAATCCTCTTTTTTATCTTCAAGTGAATCTGCCAGGAGTGTGCTGCAGTGCATATCTGAGTGGCCTACATGGGTTTTTTTTTTTTTTTTTGATGAATTATGGTAAACACTGAACCAGGTTCAACATTTCTGCCCTCGTTTTCCTTTCTTCTGACACAAACTGCATCAGTACTGTGGTATCACTGCAGTCAACGGAGAGATATGCCTTTTTTTAAATGCTGTGCTAATACGGGTTTGAACAAAGCCTTGGTTTTAAATGGTCAATCTGCTGATATGTAGCCACTGTGCCGAGAGCGATGAGCGATAAAAACACCATTTAGTAATATGAGCCTGTGATATTCTGCTGAAGAGTGTCATTACCTAGAAGTTCAGCTGTAGCCAGCTAGTCCAAAAAAAGAACTGCAGTCCTGTTCGACTTTAGATTCTTGAGCAGTAGAAAATAAATACACCTTGTTTCTTGAGCTGTTGCAGTTTGTACATTGTACAATATTTCATTTTGAGTGCGTGATTATTAGCTCTTGCTTTTGGATCTTGGGCTGAAAATAGTTTAAGAACACGAGCTGAGCCATAACAAGGTTTTTGCTTTTGACAAAATCACATGAATCCTGTCCTTCGTGGCCTGTGGAAGCAGTGGAGAAGAGTTTGAAGAGATGACGAACCTGCTGCACTTTGAGCTCTAAGCACAGTGGGAAAGGGAGAGCTTCAGCAGTCCCTCAATATGCATCTTATAAAGGAGTTTGAACTCAGCAGGCAGCTGATGGGATTCCTGCCATTTGGTGGTGAACTTGGTGCCCTTCTTGTCATAGTAATGGTATGGCAGCTCCTTACCCGTGTTGGGGTCCCAGCCGAAGGGCCAGAAGCCGTACAAATGGATCTGGTCACACATGGATGATGCTAGTGTGTACATCAAGATGCCAGTGCTCAGGCGCTTTGGTGACAGCTGCTTGGTTTTCCAGTAACTATTAAAAACAAGTGGGAAAAAATTCAAGTAACTTACATTTTTTTCATAGTAATATTAAGGTGAAATGTAAATCATGTAGAGGAGTGGGGAGGTCCCATATGATGATTTGCCACACAGGAAGTGTCTCTGGTACAATAACCAAATAGAAAGAGTTTAGCACCTTTTCCTTTGTGTATGTCAATAACAGTTTACCAGATAGTAGAAATAGAAGCAAATAGTGGAACAACCATGGTGACTGTGGAAACCTGACTATTAAATGAGCCTACACTGTCGTAGGAGGCAGACAGAAGTAAAAGTGAACCTTGTACAAAACAGTCACTCAATAGAAAGAGCTGTTGTTCAGACTGGAACAATGGACAGAAATTCACACCTGGACCTGACTTTATAGAGTCTTCACTGGCTCACAGATGCTTCATTATTATAACATTTAAATAGTGGTTTAGGTCATATTACAAATCATACAATTCTGTCTTTCTTCAGTGCTTTTTAGCCTTGTTGCTCTGGCTACCACTTGCAGCCAGAAACAGATACCGTATTTCCTCAAGTAACAACCAGGATTCAATTTAAAACTGGCCCCATATAACACCCAGGAGTGTGGTGAATACAAACAAATAAAGGCCGACACTAAATACAGGCCGGGAAAACTGCAAACAACAGGATAATATGATGGGAGGTCGCCAGCATGTGTGTACCAGTTCAGTATAAAGTAACGTCCGTGGCCCAGTGTGTTAGCTGGTTCCCCTGTTAACTTTATTGGGCACTATAACAGAGATGATAACATCGACTGCTGAATGAACAGGACTCCAACTTATTTGTCCTGAACATTATTTCTTACAAATTCAAACACTGGCATAAGCATAAGATTGCCGGTCATACCACTTAAATATTGAATAAATATACATCAGTGTGTTCCTTTCAACATGTTATTCCAAACAGTTGGTAGAGTATTTAGTAATAGTAGTTTTCTGCAGGTTAAATAAATAAAAGCCTTGGCCACTATTTGGGGAAATGATATTAATCTGTGATTCATTATCCAGTTGATGATCATGAAGAATACCTAGAACAAGCTGCAGTGAAACATATTTTTCTTTTATGATGAAAGGGATGATATTCATTGCGGCAGAGGAACTAATTATTCAATTTTATTTTAAAAAGCACATATTGTTACTGAAAAAAAAATAGAGATATAAACAAAACAAGAATATGATCACTAGTGATGCTTTCATGGCGCAGACCTGCACTACAGCATCACAGTGGGGGAACTCTACAAACTGGCCTCAACAATAGCATCTCCGAGTGTCCTCAAGGAGCAGAAAGCTGCCTGAGCTGCTTAAATGTGGTAATTCTTCCAGTGAAGGTAGATTTAATGGGATTGCTGAAGAATAGGTCAGTGTACAAGCTGCCTTTTGCACTGTTATGACACTAAGCACCAGACTTAAATCCCTCTCTACACACACAGTCACAGCTCTGCACCATACTTTCACTAAATAGCTGGTCCCTTATAATCCGGCTTTGGGGCCTAAATCTCCTCTTTGTCATATAGAGAAGAGTTGAACAAAATAGAACCTCATGTTAGCCTGGTTCAACATTCACTATAACAAAAAAGGGACATCTAAAACACAGTCGTATGGTGAAAGTCAGAGAGACAGGTCCTCACATAGAAAAAAAAGAGAAATGAGTGCACTGAGTAATGTCAGATTGTTAGGGGTTGACTATGTCTATGACCAGGTAGAAATATAAAAAACACAAAGAGAAACACTTCTGCTAGTGATCATAATTCAGGCAGAAAATATTCATCTCCAGATGTGTATTTTGGAAAAAAGCTAAACAGTAACCAGTTAGTTTCAATGTACCTTATCATGTCAACGAATAAAATCCATTTAAATTCTGTTTTAGTTATGTAGCACTAAATCACAACATTCACTGTCTCAAGGTACTTAGACTAAAGCTGAGAAGCTGCAATATTATTAAGATAATCCCAAAAGCTGGCGCAAAGATCAAGCACATGGGGACAGTGCAGTGGAAAAATTCTTTTAACAGGAAGAAACCTGCAGCAGAACTGGACTCAGGGTGGGCGGCCATATGCCACAAACAAGCAAAATGGAGAGAAAGAGAACAGAAACAGTTGGATGTACTGTTCTACTGAAGCTCTGCCAGACTGATTGTTATAATGACAATATCTAATGGTGTAATGGTTACAGTTGTTCTGATGATGATGATGCTAGCATGGTAAATCCAATAGTTCCAAAAATATACTTCCCAATATACTTGGATCGGGCATCACTGAGAATACAAGTCTATGTACAAATGTAATTTGTAAAACCGGAAATGTATTTACATACTTCTTCTGCTCCTTACCATGTTGTATAATTATTTAAATCTAACCTCAAGTGTACAAAAGCACACATCAGATTTCACCCTGTCATTATTTATTAAACAACAAAGCCAAACTGAAAAAAACCAAGTGTGAAAAACTAAGTACACCCTTGCTGCTTCTATAGGATTTAAGAGGGTAAGTAGCAGCCAGGTATTGCTAATCAAATGCTCTTGATTAATTGATCATCAGCAAGTGTGTAAACAGATCTTTTTTCCTTTTTAGCTGTTTCAGCCCCTACTGTATTTGGCACCAGTCCTTGTGCTGCTCTGCAGCCTCAGTAAGCCTGGTGCAGAGGTACATATCCTACTTGTAACCTGAGCAGAACAAGAAGTACCAGCACCACATGCAGTCCAGATGGAGGAGTTACAGTCTGTCTGCAGGATGAAACATGTAATGGAACAAGCTATTTGAATTGCATTAGAACATCTTAAGTTATGTTATTATCAATAATAAAAGCAGTAATGACAGTGATTCATAATAGTAGTAGTGTCATATTTGGATTTTGTAGCTCTGGAGGCAGAAATACCTGCAGGAACAGTGAGGACAGAGTGTGAAAGCACAAATTCTGCTCACATTCCTCTCATCTATGAGATCTTAAAGGTATGATGTCATTTGGTCACCAAGGCCTAGTACGAGTTCCTACGATGAAGAATCTTTGCTCCTCATCTGGATTTTAAAAGGAGCCAGTGTGGAGAAGAATCGACACGGGTTGTGTGACCTTGTGTGACTATCCACAGCCTGATGTGTCTTAGAACAGTAAGAACTCATCCTATCTCAACAGAGTACTACTGTTTTTACACCACTGAGTCTCTCTGAGCCAACACTGCTTTTGGGAAAAATGATGTGTCATTACCATGAACACCAACACTGTGGTTTATTTTGAGCCAATCCCACATACACCACCCACAAGTGCACCAGATGTGTATTAATTTACCTCAGAAGATAAATCGCAGCAAAAGCAGTTTCTTCTTGTTTGAGTCATTTTTTACTGAAAACCACAGCAGCCAGCTGTTAACTGTTAGGAAATTACTTAGTCATGTTCAGAAATGTAAATGTGCATTGTGAGCCACAAAGTATAGAAAAAAACACATAGCCAGTTTTAGTTTTTTCATTGGATTTGCTGACAAGAAAAATGTAGATTAGCACCAGTCTCATGTTTCAGCATGTAAGCTGTATTTAGACATCTTATCTGGATCAGGGGACATGTATGTTAACTGCAGTAATTACACACGGCAGTAATTAATCCTTTGCAATGAAAAGGTAACTTGATCAGTCAGACCACCTTTGGACCTGACAGGTCACCTAACTTCACCTGTGCTTCTGTTAATCACTTGACTACAGACACATGTTTGTTGACACATCCGCAAATGTTGCATATTAAGCTTATTTAGTGGTTAATGTAAATGTATTGTGTGTTTGTGGTATTTATTGTTGACGTTGACGCATAGTTACAATACATCTCGTATATGAGGTGTAGTGAGCTGGTGTATCTTACTTGCTGATGTACTGCATGATGTTTCCCGGCCAGGCCAGCTGGACCTTCAGCTGACCACGATGCTCCACGAAGAAGTCGACCAGCGTCCTTGTCACCGTCGCTGATGTGTGAAAGAAAAACGCAGGGATCCACAGGATGGCATTGTCCAGCTTCTTCAGGCTCAGAAAAAAGTTGTTCCTGTCCTGCACAGTCAGTAAATTGTTGTAGTATTTCTCTAGGATACTGGGATTGAAGGTCGTCATGTTGGTCCGCCGGCCAACATCCTTCTTAAAGAGCTCAGTCGGTGCAAAGTTGCAGCGGAAGACAAAGTCATATTTCTCGATCTGGGGTCCACAGCGCGAGCCAGTGAGGATGCCACTGTTGCCAATCACAGCACAGACGTTGTAATGTTTGGTAAGGATTGGCGAGACTTCAGGCAGGAGTGAGTGGAAGTTCTCACCAATGGAGTATACGTATTTATGGCTGGAGTAGTCGTAATGCATCAGCTGTCCGATTCGGACTGCGCCCCGTGTCAGGGTGAAGTTGTGAGGGATGTCGATGTACTGAGAAATCTCCTTTCTGCAAAGCAGACAGACGTTTTTGTTTGTCTCTGTAAGCTTTCACAATCAGAAAATCACTTGACAAAAAAAAAATGCAATTAGATCCCATTCACAGGAAATCTACAGCAACATCTAGACAATGACATGGGGTTGGATTAGAATACATTTTTTGGACAGGCGGACAAAATAAAATAAAATAACAACAATAACAACTTTCTTTTATGACATTATACAATGTTATTATTATGTCCGACTGCACTGAAATTTAATAAATATGATATGTACATCTGTGTTTCCAGATTTCTGACAGCAAAATCTGAGACAGATACAACAAAACCTGACTCAAAAAAAACTGTCTGTATAAAAAGATAGAAACTGGCAAAAGTTGGAAGTTTAGTTTTTTTGTCATTTGAGCTTGAAGTCTGAAAGCGTCATTTTGAATTTTCAAAGGAAATGTTAAATAAACGTGAACTCGTTCTGGTTCTTTGACAATAAACACGTATTTTTCTCAGTAGAGTGAAAGATGATGAAAATTCATGAGTCACAGAAATATATTATTTTCTTTGTTCGTACAAAAGCCCTGTGACAGACTGGCGACCCAGTCGGCAGGACCACGGCCCTCAAAGGATAAGAGCTATAGATACTGGCTGGATGATGGATGGATTTGTAATAATGACAAACAGTGGATTAGAAAAAGTGGATAAGGGGTTTAAACTCAATAGTCAACAGATCAGACCAACTACAAACACAATAAAACTGGTTGATGTCAGTTCTGCATTTAAATTCTGAACCTCAGTCTAATCGCACACATTGATTATAATCATAATCACAAATCTCCATAATTATTGCACAGACTTTTATTTGTGTCACCTGACTGGAGACTTGAATTAAACTTGCTTCGACTGAGTTCAGAGTTGCGACGACTCGAACTGATCTCACACAACAACTGAACTAAAAGTTTGTGCCCTAGTATTTGTGAAACAATCATCTGAACCTGACAAAGTCAAACCTTCCGCATATTATGAAAATATCTCAATTTAGTCCTTAAATGTTGGTTCTTTGTGAATATATTAACTTAGAAAATGTACAAAGTGATTTGGGATTATATTCAATAACATTTGATCCCGTCCACCCACAACAACACCAGCCATCTGTTTCCAATATTACATTTTTGGTAAATGATGAATATTCTCTGTGAATTTGTGAACTTATTTTATGTCACTGACATTGTTGAAATGTGTTTTTTTCTCAAGAAATAGAAAGTGGAGCCTTTAGTGTGACTAGTGCTTCCTTCTGTAAGTGCTAAAAGCATGCCGAGCTTTCAGGATCAGCAGAAAACATGACAGCAAGAGAGAGACTCTCTCTGCGTGTGCATGTGTGTGTGTGTATAACCTACCTCTGCTGTATAAAAGCAGTGCTGTTGTACCTCCATTTAGAGGAGTTCTGCAGGTCCTCACTGAGAGAATTGGTTAGGGGCGTAAAAGCCGGATCCAGATACTTCATTGCCAGCTGGGAGCTGCAAAAAGAATGAGGAGTATACGTGGAGGTTAAAACCCAGGGTTCCTGTGTTAACAGGACATCAACTTCATCCACTTGCACTTCAAAAATGTTTTTAGAAGCGTCTTAGCTCTTTTAAAACAAGGTCAGCAGAAATGATCCTTAGAAGCCTTGAAAAGTATTAAACACTTCATGGCTTGGTTTGAACATCTTGGTCTAGAAATACCAGAAGAAATCTCAGTAACAAATATGTTAGTTAATAGCATTATGAAAGTCAAAAGTAGTAATGAATGATCACTGACATTTTCACTGACTTTTTCTACGTAAATGCCATGATCTTTACAAAGATAAAATGCCTCTAAAAACTGATGAAATGTGCAAGTGTCATTGATTCAGTTTACATTTAGAAGCCTCTTTTCTTTTGAAACTAAACCTAGTTTAAACCACTTCAGTACTGTGGAAAAAGAGCAATATGGTCAAACTGTTGCAGCCATTTTGTCCATCTTAGCAAGTTATTTTTCAATTAATTTAAAACTAGTTGAAACTAATTACCCGTGTTCCAAACTCTCACATCCTGTACAACTGTTCACATTTTACTGTATGTCAGGACATACAGCAAATTACATGATACATATTTTGCAGTGTGTCTTCCCACCTTTGATAATCCCATAATCAAGTTAATGACAGCAAGGCTAAACTTAGTTTTATATTAATCATGAAAGATTTTCTTTGTATCTACTTAATGTGAAAATTTTGACATTTATTTTCAGCCTAACTTAGCACAAAGACTGGAAGCAATGGAGGAAGCAAGGACACTGTCTAGTTCTACTGAAAGACAAAATATTACATCATCCAGGATCAAAATCAACAAAATCAATCATCAAAACAGCTTCAATGTGCTTTGACGGTGTACAGGATCTCAGTAGGCCTGGTTCAATGGTGGGGTTTTAGATTTAAGGTTGGGTGGACTGGTGACTAGTGTCTTTGATTGATTTGACTATTTCTTCTCTATCGCATAAATATCAAAATATCAAGGTTTTCAGTCAAGACTCTGCCATGCCAGTTACTACTGGCCAAATAGTATTTGTAGATAAGTTTGGTTTATCCACCAGGAAAACCAGGTGGAGTTTACTGTATCTGGACAGTTCAGACCATATCAGAGGTTTTATCACTGAAGTTTTGATTAAATATGACAGCAAAACATTCACCCAATCTATAGCTGCAACTCAATCATATTGTCCAAACCCAGCCTCTGTGGTCTCAAGCCGCAGTAAAACAAAAAAGAAAAATAGAAAAAAAACAAAACATTAAATAGCATCAGAAACTTATGACAGATAACCAGTGTTTATGTGTATATGCCCACCCACACCCAGGTCTGGGCACCAAACTTTAGTAATTTTGTGGTACCAAATGGATTCTTTGGTACTACTAAGTACCTACAGCAGATTGTAATGTTATAATAATAGCAACATAAATAAAAGTATCTCTACAATGTCCTGTCCTCTTGCATTATGTCACCTGTTACCTGATGTCTTATAGTGTAGAGAAATGTTTGGTCTTTTAATACGGTGCCTATTTTGATATTGAATTGTTAGATGATGGAAAAAAAATAGAAAAAAAGTCTGATCAATTCACCAAGTGGACCTGCAAAGAATAAATTATACAGGTACTAACATTACCGTCCTGCAGCAGCATTGTCATGTTACAACAAATGCATTTATTTGACATGAAATACAAGAAAACACTTGGGATAACACAGATGGACATTACTATGCATGAGCCCACCATGACGCCCATAGTAATAATGGTTTCATATTATTTGTACAGGATTTCTTTAAAGAAATGTTGTAAGTTTTAAACCCTAAAGCTCACCTACAAGTCTACCTATTAGGTGTGGAACAGTGATATGATGGGTCACATCATTTTGTAAAAATACTGGAGATAATCATAAATTACATCTAGGACAAGTAATAATTGTAACTTTATTTTAAAGCAGAAGCTATTATTGATTTTACAATAAGACCAAAGACATTGCTGCTACAAATGTCAAAGACTTTCACACTTTAAATGATCAACAGCTGGAAGAACAGTACAGTGTTTGTGGTTCAGTGTCATACCATAGATAGAAAGAGGAAGACGGAGACAAGTAAATCTTTGTTAATTAAAACATTAGGGTTCAGTATTTACCTCAGGTCTGGTTTGCGGGGTGGCCTCTCACTGCAGCATTGATGTGAAACAAAAACAACAAAGATAAACTCATTCACTCATATTTTCATTACTTTAAAACAACATTAAAGTGATGATACAGTGATCAGCCATGACATTATGAGCACTGAGAGGTGGCTTGAACAACACTGATTATCTTGCAACATCGGCACCAGTCAATAGGATAGAGAAAGTGGTAAATAATAATAACAATAATTTTGTCCTCACAGTTGATGTTTGAAACAAAAAAAATGTCTCTTAAATGTCTCTTTAACCATAAACCAGTCAGGGTGTCCCATGTCGACTCCTGTTCATTGCCAAAAGCACCTACAATTGGCACAAGAGCATCACAACTTGAACCAACTGGGTTACACTTGAAAAAGCTCCATCAGCACTTGAACTCATAGCACTGCTTCTGTTTTATCAATTACATTCTGTTTTACATCATGTTGATGACAGGTGCGTCACTTACCTGGAGAAGACATCCTGGCACCAGGATGCACTATGGGAAGTGTGATGCTTTGAGCAATGTTATACTGGGAAACCTTGAGTTCCGAAATTGATGTGGATGTTACTGCGACATGTGTCACCTGCCTAAAGCACTGCTGCAGACTAAATACACTGCTTCATGGAAATTGTGTTTCCCTAACGGCTGAAACCTCTATCGGCAGGATAATGTACCCTCCTAGACTGCAAAATAATCCAGGAATGGTTTGAGGGACACAACACTGAATACAAGGTGTTGACTTGACCTTCAACTTTCCCAGAGCTCAGTCTAATTGAATATCTGTGAGATGTGCTGGACAAATAAGTTAGATCCACTGAGGCATCAAGCACCTTCAGAGGTGTAGTGGAGTCCATGTCTCAATAAGTCATGGCTGTTTTGGTGGCGATATGGGAGCCTACACAATATTAGGTGGTCATAATGTTATGGCTGATCGATGTAATAGACTCTGAAGACCTGGCATGCAGAAGTAAAGTGCATTTCAAATACTTACTGTATACTATTATATCATTATTGAGACAGTAAAACAATTAGTGCTGACTAAATAAAAAGACAAACACTGTTGAAGACATAGCAAGCCTGTCAACAGTCTCAATACATCATCCATCTATTATCTCTGGAGGTTATCCTCAAAAATCACATGGCTTGAAGCAATCCCAGCTGACATTGGACACAAGACAGACTACACCATGGACAGACTGCCAGTCAGCCACAGGGCTGATACTTAGAGACAAACAACTCATTAACACTCACTTTGATACATTAATTTAAATATGTATCAAAGGAAACCATATTTTAATCGTGTAAGCTTAATAGAAACTCATTACAAACTACTATATACTACTACATGCTCAGCAGATATCCAGGAAAATTTTTTAACTTCGTATCAGAATTACAGTACCCCAAAAGTATTCACCCACTTAATTAAGTTAACCCACTTAATTTTTGCTTATATAAATGGAATTGTGGTCAAACCAGTGGCTGCATAAATACTCCTTTCTAGTCAGTATTTTGTAGACGAAGCATTGACGGCAATCACAGCTTTGAGTCTGTGTGGATTGATCTTAATCAGGTTTTGCTCACCTGTAGTCTGCAGTTTTACTCAAAAAAAGCCACAAAAAGCTCTGTGCGGCTGCACAGGAATTGGGTGTGAACAGTTCTTTTCAAGTCTAGTCACAAATTGTCTTATACACTGACATCTTTCCAGAAGATTAATCTAGCCCCAAGTTGTAGTTCTGATGCAGACTGAATCACATTGTCCTACAGTATTTTTTCAAATTTTTATATTTGTTTATTACTGTTTATTTACTAAATATGAGCTTTCTTTAACACTGCCTTTCTCTGGGACATTATCCTATGAATAATAGTTGATTTTTTTTTAAAATTAATTAACATTTCATTGTAGAAATCTATTTTAATGTCAATATTAACATTGTTTGGTGAATTTGTCAAATTCTTGTGAAAATAAAAAAAGCCAAATGCTATTGGTCATGTTTCCATTTATGAAAGCAGGGTGAACATTCAATAAATATTATATAATAAATACTATTGTAGATAGTTCTGGAAATTTTCAAGCAATTTATAGTCCTACAACCACTAACAGTTTGACATTTGAATGGTTTTGGTGATCTCCTGACTTGTCTTGTGCCACCAGTAGGTCAAACTTTTAATCTCTGAATAACTTTAATTAACTAACTATGAAAGCATACAATGACTCATATTCATCCATTCACAAACACATTCATACAGCTCTTCTATACATAGTGCTTGTCTGTCTCCTACTCATATATTGACATATCAGCCATCGGGGCAATTTTAAGTATTAGTATCTTGCCCACAAATACTCTGACCCACGAACTGAAAGAACCAGAGACTGAACCACCAATGTTCTGATTAGTGGACAAACCACTTAACCTCCTCAACCACAGCCACCCAAAGTTTGGGAGATGCATGACTACTGTTTGAATAGCCACGGTGCTGAGAATGATCCTTTCAGTACAATCAAGGCTTCAGTATGTTTTTACGTTTCATGGTAATCTAACCATTGAAGTGGAAGTTTCAGCCTCATTGTGTCACTGCAGAAAAATGTTAGAAATTGTCATTTGGAATATGCTCTTTTTCACAGTAACATCTATTGATTATGTATTGTATCTTTGATGTTCCTGATGGAATCTCACTGTTTTGCCCTCAAAACCTACCCTCCTCCACATCTAACTCACTCTGAGTGTAACCTTGGCCTGCCGTGACAGCAAGAAACAAGGAAAATGATTACACACAGAAAGAAAATGAATGCATTTCATGTGTTGTAAATCACAGCCGAAGGCGGTCGACTGGTCTCCAGAATCTCCGTCAGACCAAAGCTGTGTTCAGCTTCATGATCACATGAAAACTTGTTAAAAAGTATAAAATCAGACTGATGTCAACAGATATGATGTTTGGACTAGATTCAGATGCATGGAAAAAGCTTTTCACTGTGAAAAGGAAAAAAATCCAAGAGCAGTCTTAGTATTTCAATGATTAAAATGGACAGTTATTACAAAATTCCTTGTTGATCATAGTTTTCTCCATATTCTGCTCTGATGCAAACTCAACATTTCCTCCACATTGATCTGTTGTCGACAAATACAGCAGTGTTTAACTATAATTCCGTCTAAGCGTCGACAGTCATGTCCCACTCACCACTCTGCTCTTACTGTTTTTGATGATGTTTTTTGATTTGATGATTCCAGCTGCTTATTCTGTGGGTTTTGATACATTAAAGCTACTGTCAATAAAAATCAAGATTTCCTTTACAGATGGTTCACAATAAAAGCCTCAGACTCAGTGAATGTTTCTGTTTACAATTCACTTAATTTATTTACCAATTTATTAACCACCTAATCCTCTATTTGGACCATATATTGTACAAGCAAAGTAAAGGTTTTCAGTATTTTAAAAAAAAAAAAAATTAAATTTGAATTGGCCAATTTCTCAGCCTCAAAAGGAATAAAATACTCAGCAATCAAGTGAGAGAATGACCTGCTCTAGTTCACAGCAGTGGGATTAAGTGACAGATGCCCTGTTTCCCTTCAGGCTGACACACATAAACACACACACACACAAAGAGAGAGAGAGAGAGAGAGAAAGAGAGAGAGAGGTGTCCTTCTTGTAAAAGAGATTTTGATCTCAATAATATCTTTACCTTGTTAAATAAAAGATACATACTGTCTTTATGTGTGTGTCTAGACTGGACATTAACCAAACAGCGTTTAGTCCTCTATAACTAGGGACCCATCATCTTGTAATTTCTTCATAGTATTAAAGAAATTGGTCACATCATTTGACGCGTCTGCCAAAATGTCCCCCTTGATACTTTTGAGTTTTTCCAATTAAGAGCTTTATGTGCTTGGTTCTTGATTTTAAAAATCTCTACTTGATGCTAATTCATCAGATTGTAAATTCTTGGTAAGGTTTTGCTGTTTGCCATAGTCCACATTTCTAATACCTTTTGCCGGGTAGTATACGACCTGACTAAAGTAGTAGACCAACACCTGAACATTCCAGTTATCTGTGACAGTTGAACATGGTAGCTGGGGGACTCTACCCTAGGGAGGCTTCCTACCAGTTGCCACCTGCAAAAGCATTACTGAAGTCCAGTACTGACTGGGTCTGAGGCCCCTAACAGTCAACACTGTAATTCATCCCAAAAGATGGTGGATGTGGTTGAGGTTGTGCAGGTCAGTCAAATTCTACTAAATCAAACTGAGAAAACCATTTCTTCATGACCCAAGGATATTCATGCACATGTGCATGTGGAAAGGACAGTGAACACATGCTGTCGATACAAAACAGTGCATTAAGTATAATATACTTAATGGACATATAAAATAATATTCCATGCTATAGCATTTAGATTTATTTTAAATAATCAAAGGAACCAAAACCATGCAAAAATCAAAGTGTGTTGACAAGAGTGTGCACATACTTTAGTCCATTTGATGCTTGAATTGTACATTAAATGAACAGTTCAGCAAGGTCTGGTCAGGAAACATATTCTTAACGTATTTAGCCAGACTAGAATAAAAAATACTGCATGTAACCTCAGCTACAGAGTGTGAGCTGTCAGCCCTCATACAGCACAGAGGCCTTCAGCTGGCTCCAAGCAGCACAGGGCCACAGCCTCTGGAGATCTGATCCAAGATATGTTCTTATCCAACGTTCATGTTTCTACTGATTGTATTGCTCTATTCTACAAGCACAAACTCACAGCTCCTGCAACTACCACGTTAGAGGAAACATCCTGCATCAACAGATTGCGTTCAGCTGTTTATCCAACCATGTCAGCAAACAGTTTACACAACATACATGACCAGAGACACGGTGGCGACCCGACGATCTGCCAGGACTCACCGAAACCCAGCGTGAAACATGTACATCCTGGGTCCTCCATTAGGTCCATATCTCGGGGTGCTGAGCAGGAAGTCCTTCTTAATAGATACATAACTGATGAGCGACAGGATGAGCAGTGCCACGCTGAATATGACAAGCCCCAGCGCACTGGCGATCCGCACCATCCTGCCTCTCTGCGGGAAGCAGGCTCCCCCCCACCTCCCCCCACCCCTTGACCGGGGGGTCACTGTGTCCAAGGTGAGGGCGGATAAGACCGTAACGTCACACAGATATCATGTAGTCCAACAGAGGTGGAAGGCAGATGCAGAGTCGCGGAGATGGAGCCTTATCTCACGGCGAATTTCATGGAGTGAACGTGAGGCTGCGCTGCAGCGGCAGGGTACACATGCACAAGGCCAGACGGGCGAAAAAGAACGCGCCAAGCACGGATTTACTGACGCTTTCAACAGAGGCCATGAAGGCTACACGGTCCGTGTTAGGAGCGGCAGTGATAGGACGTGAGGTCGCGATTTTACAGCCGATTTAAAACGAACGAGAGGCGAAGAGACGGCGACAAAGCTGCGATAGAAAAAAGACGCAGGAAGAAAGAGTGTGACGCACGGACAGTCCATGTATCCAGGGATGAGAAAGGAGCAGGAGAGGGAGGGAGATCCTGGAGGATTCTCTGCAGACAAGTAGGATCAGATTACAGACGGTTCTATAACCCCGAGGCGGTAAATGAAGCGATGGGGAGAAGATGGAGGCGGCTGGCGGATGCTGCTTCCTCTCTTCATCTGCATCCGGACGTGTCTCTCGTCTCTACAGGAGCTTCATTAAGCTCGAGTGTCGCTTTAAGGAGACGCAGCTCTTGTATGGCGGTGATCAGATGAATGGCAGCAGCAGCAGCATCCTGGAGCTTTGCGCTCTGATGGAGGCACAGAGACGCAGAGAGGAAGATGCCCCGCTCAGGCTTGTACACAGTCTGCTGCAGGGGCGTCAGATGTCAGCCTGCAAACACACTCTATTTACACAAAACACTCGTTCTCTGCTCATGTCAAGGCAGAAATGTGTTAGTTTTACAGCTGAAATGTAAAGTTACTTCTGTTAACTGGGCTGTGTAATAACCTAACCTGTTAAATAATACATTAGATGACATATGTTGATATACATGGACAGATATTTTTGACTGAGTCTCATTTTTTCCCACTCATTAAAAACAGTATATTTTATATTTTTGTTTGAACTTTGACACTAAAGACTCAATAAAATACCTTGACATGTGATTTCATCTTGTTTAAATGTGTTTCATGAAAGCACAGCTGCCCATCATCTCACCACATTTATAGTAAATGTGTCTCACAGGGAGAAAAAGTCACAAGCACTTTGTTTCAGCTAAATGCTAATGTTAGCATGCTAACATGCTCACAGTAACAGTGGTAACATGTTGTGTTATGTTCACATGTCTGTCATCCCACTGTGTTTAAAAAAAAAAAAAAAAAGGTTGAGTCACTTTTGCAGGAATGCTGACCAAACAAAACAAAACAAAACAAATGTCAAGTTGAACTGTGTCGAATTAACAAATCTATTCCTTTAATGACCATATACAAGACAAATGACACATCCACACTTACTCATATCCCAAGAAGCACAATTAGGGAATTAGAGAAACGTGATAAATTGGTGATCAGTTTATGGAGTTTGGACGCAGAATGTTTGCACATTCCAACTAAGAGCAAGCATCCGTCAATCAGCTGATTCCACCAATGGAGCTGTTTTGGACCTCGAGAACAGGATCCATCTGTTTTTTTCGAATAGCAGAGTAGCACACACACACACACACGTAACACAATAATGTGTTTAAACCTTTGTTCGAGGAAGCACAATTGGAAGAGACTTTCAATCACGATTCAATTGTCTGTTAGACCTTTGTAACCTCAAATAAAGCTTTTGCCTCACAAGGCTGAAAATCTTCACATCTTCTGATGACTCTTTTGCTGCCAATTTTCCTCTACAAGATAATGAGGCCTCTTTTTTCGAAGGATTCGAAAAACTACTTTTACAAGCATCAGTAATTGAAACTACAATAATTCAAACAATCATTAGTAATTTAGACTATTATTGAAGAGGTCCAAGACATTCATGATGTTGCTCAGTCTCTGACCCATTCAATAGGTCCAATACTTGTCCAAAACAGAGAGACAGTGTTTCATACTGACTTCTCCTTCATTGTACATTCCCCAGTATGTTCAATAGCACCACATTAAAAGTCTTTTTCCTGTCTTTCTCAATCTTCTAAGTTTATACTGTAACAGAAGGAGAATTGTTCTGGGTAGCAACTGCTGGTTTGAAATAAGGACACTCATACTGGTAAAGTATTTTTGGGGCAGGTTTTTAAATAGCTTGAAGTGTAACTGCTGACACAATTTATTTCTCAACTTTTTTTTTTTTTTTTTACCTTTTCGCAGAATGTTCGCTGAGAATCACATTATCATCAGTATTATAATTTATCCAGTGTGACCAGCTGAGGACTGAGCAGCACCTGGAGCAGCTGCAAGAAAGATGAAGAAATGTGATGGACAAAGGCTGAAAACAAACCAGTAAAGTCAACCTAAATTTCAACTATATATCAATTCTTTATTACTAGAAAAAGTCTAGTCTAACTAAAAACTAAAAAGTCTAACTATAACATGAACATGAAAAGATGAAATGTGTTTTTTTTTTTTTTCTTTTCTTCTTCTCTCAGTCTTGCGCGGCTGCAGCGGTGACTGAACCAAAACAAACTCATGAATTAGATTTTCATATGAACTCTGTGATATGAAACCGATCAGAGAAGCTCATGTCTCGTGAAAGAGTCAATTAATAATCAATAGTCATTAGAAGAGAAGGAGGGTGGACAATCAGAGGTGCTGCTCTGTCTGAGCCAAAGGACCATGAAATTACTGCACTTTATGAACTATATATATATATATATATATATATATATATATATACACACACACACACACGTTTGTTTTCATGCCTTGTGTGGACATTTCATTGACTTCCAATCATTTCCTAGAGACTTTCCTGGAAACACTAGAGACTCCATTTGTTGTTACCACTAGTCTAACCTTTATCTAAACCTGACCCCAACGTTAACCAAACCTTAAGTCATGTCTTCACCTTCATTTTTTTGTTTTTTACATCATGGGGACCAGCTTTTTGTCCCCACAAGGGAGACAGGTCCCCACAATGTGAGCGTGTAAACAGGTTTAAGTCCCCACGGTGCAGGGAAAACCAGGTACACACACACATTCACACACACACATTCACACACTCAGTGACTGACTCACTAACTCACAGAAACAAACACTCATAAAGATCTGACCTCATTTGATATTTACAGTGGAGACAGATGATGTGGGGAGAGAGAGAATGTGTTGAATGGTGCAGACAAACTGTGGACTGGGGACAATTTTAACCTAGTGAATTTATTTCACATTCAGCCCTGCCTCATATAATGACAATCTGGTTTAATCCAACCAAATCCTAATTTTACTGATTCTTGGTCTGATTAAGGATTTTGGAGGCAGCAAGTCTTTTATACAGTTTACAGAACACACTCCACATGAGATATTCTTTATAAACTCAGTCTTCAGAGATCAGACAGTTCTTACTGAGACTCATACAAATGTAACCAAACTGGTCCTTAAAGGAATTAAACCAAGACTTTACATAAATAGATGTTTTTTAGTAGCAGGTGGCAGTGTACTCACATATTTTATGCACTCAGTTGTTAGTAGTTTATTTATTTCCTGTTGAAGTGTGGACCTGAGGTGAGGTGGAACTCAGCAGTTAAAGAACAGTCAGTGGGTGTAAATGAAGTCTCAGCTGATGTCCAAGGTCACACTGAAAAATCACTTTCCACATTTCATAATTCATCATCCCAACCTCCAGATTGAACCTGTTCCTCTCAGAAGATGAGGTGTGTGTGTGTGTGTGTGTGTGTGTGTGAATTTACTGGGCTGCAGTGCTTTGTTATGTCCACTGTATCGATGGAGGACAGACTGTACATCACTCATAGTTGAGACAGCAGGCAGCAATGGACTCCATCTTTAAGTGTGTGTGTGTGTGTGTGTGTATATGTGTGTATATGTGTGTATAGACAGTGAAGCACTGTGCTACAAGGCCAAATAGGCCAATCTGACCAGAGCCCTACACAATCAGAGTTAGATCAGGTTGCGACTTAAAAAATCTATAGTTCAACTTGTGTGTTTGTCCTTTTATTTTTGTTGAGCTTAGATCAGCATCCAAACTCTGCAAGTGTAAGTTTCAGTAAGAAAGTAGAACGTAAGAGGTAAAAGTTACATTTTATTTGTGTGTGTCTTTTATGAACTGAATTCAAAGATGAGTGAGGTCTCTCTACAGACATAACATTATAACTAATTACAGTTTTTCTCAAATACTGGTGCTTGAGACACAATGACCACAACATGTAACTCATGCACCAACCCCTGAACCAACTCTGCTAAACTACAATAACAATTCCTGTTAACAATTAGCAACCAGAGCTTTAGCATAAAAGGGCAACAGGAGATATTTCCCCCGCTGCTTGGCCAAGGAAACACTGCTTGTGATGTGGATGAGGAAGAGAGGATGCAGCGTAGTTTTTTGTTTGTTTGTTTGTTTTTTCATAGTGTTTTACATTTAGCACATCAGTGTTCAACTGGTTCTTATAAATGTCTTTTCATATGATGGTTTGTGTTTGTCATTTGAAAACAAAACACCGTTTTGAGAAGAAATAACCTGGTTTTGAATGTAAAGTTTCATATTGCAGGAGAATTGAGGGGTTTTGTCTGTTGCCTGTGTGCATGTGTGTGTGTGTTTATTTGTGTGTAGAGATCTGAGAGTACGAGGCGTGCTTTCAGAAAATGTGCGTAAACAATCGAGACAAACTGTAACTGTGTACAGGAAATTCCTCTGTTGTTGTATAAAAACAATATTCTAAATGTTTTGGTTTGTGGTCATTGTGTCTCAAGTACCAGTATTTGTGTGTAAACAATTGAGAAAAACTGTAAATATCCTTCTTGCCTAAATATCACATAATCACCATCTATGGTTGGTTCTCTTCAGGTTGGGTTATAGACAGTAGCCTCTATATTGTTGTTCCACTCTCACGATTTAAGTCTCCAGCTTGAGTCTATTGACTGAACTATGTCCAGAAAGGTCACTGTCTGTCTCATTTAGAGCCGGAGCAGAGAAACAATGAATGTGAGAACCAGGTGAGAGGAGATGGCTCATGTGCTACGAAACATCTTGTTCACACATTTTCCATTCTTTCTATTCTTTTCTTACTCATCCCTCCATCATTCCACTCGTCTCCTCCCTCCATCCTTGTTAGACTTTTCTCCTTTTATCTCTTACTACACATTTCTTCTCATCCTCCCTCCATATCCTCTCTTACTTAGTTTTCCCTGCCACCCTTTCCTCTCTCCATCCGCACCTCATCTTTCTTTTAGTTCTCTAACTTCTCTCCCAATCCACTCCTCAGTCCCTCCCTCTCTGCCTAATCTCCTCCTCTTCAAACCTCTGTCCCTCTATCAGTCATCTTGTTTTCTTTTTTTCTACTCTTGCTCCTCCCACATCCTCACAACACCGGGGTGAGCGCGAGGGACAGACGGCAGCTGTTGCCGAGCAACCCAGCTGGCCAATGAGGTGTGTCGAGGTGAGGGGTGTAAAGGCAAAGGAGAAGGATGGGGTGGAGATGAGGGACGAGGGAAGGAGGGAGAGGAAAGAGAAGGGAAGGAGGCTAGATGATGAGAGGAGGGAGGAGGAGGAGAGGATGGTGGTCAATGTCCACTGATTACAGGAGTCGCTCTGGCCAATCAATTTCAGCAGGTTCATGACCAGAGCTGTCCAGCATCAACACACACACACACACACACACACACACACACACACACACACACACACACACACACACACACACACACCAAAATCAAATTCAGAACCACAATTTTTTTTTTGAAGTAGGTTTTTCAACATATAACAACTTTGGTGTTTTGGTGTAGACATAATAATTTATATACCAGGATGAAACAAAAATGAAAAAAGAAAAAACCTGAAAAAACCTAGATAAATAGAATGCAGTAAAAATTTACAAAGAAGCTGAGTATGGTGTCAGTGTCAAAGGCAGGAGGTTTGTGTCCTGATGGACTTCAGCCTCCTGCCAGAGGGAGTAGCTCAAAGAGTTTGTGTCTGAGGTGAAAGGGTCCAGCTAAACTTTTTGTTGGTTGCCTCAGGGTCCTGGAGTTGTACAGATAACATATAACCCCTGAACGTCGTCTTGATCCACAACACTACTTTGTCCTCACAGCAAAAGTTTAAAAACAAAAACTGTCCACAAACTACAGAAAATCTAAAAACTTAATCATAAATACATTATATTGTGACGTGTAGTGTTTTGTATTTTGAAATGAATTTTGTATTGATCAGTAAAATGTAACGAACGGTGATGAATGTGGTGTCATTGGTACATTGTTTTCAGTAGTTACACCACTTCAACTGGCAGCAATGAACCATGAATTTGTCCATTATTCATTAATGAGAAAATATTGATGTATTGATATAAAATAAACCAATACATGCTGTTAATATGGAACAAAGCTGTAGTGTAGATTTCACCACATTGACAAAGTCAGTTAAATTATATACAATGTATCTTTGATATGATACATTTTACGTAGGAAGAAATACAAAAAAAAAAAAAAAAAAAAAGAAAATAGGAGATGTTTCCTTTCCCTGCACATTAGTGTCCATTTTTAACCGTATTTCCTCTATTTAAGTATTATCAGTAGTAGGAGCAGAGTTGTAGATAAACTTCCTCTCATCCTTTGTCTCCCTCCTCTTCCTCCCTCTCTCTCTCTCTGTCTGTCTCCTTCATTAAACTTGAGGCTCCCAGACATAAGAACTTGCCAGTTTTACTGATCAGTCTGTCTCTAAACAGTATTGATCCTGTGCTGTTCGTCTGATCTGTCCGGATCATTTTACCTCATGAGATGAAAACTGTAAAATATCATAGTCCCCAACCAGCAACCTGCAGTCAGATCACAAATGATCTGAGGGAGAAGTTTCCAGGTTCTCTTTCTGTGTGTGTGTGTGTGTGTGTGTGTGTGTGCTGCCATTGCTACAATATCTTATTTTAACATATCTGTAAAAAAAAAAAGTTGGTAGTCAAGTCCAAAGGGTGAAACATTTAAATACCCACTTGAACTAACCCTAAATTGATCTAGGCCATTGTATATGTTGGTCTGTTGAGTTGGATAAGACTTTTACCTAAGGACATGAAGCATAGTGTGACATCCCAGCCCAAGGAAGGTACATGACCTGTCAACCAGCCTGGTTTGACACCTACAAGGTTAACTACACTGTTCACTGCTGCTCCCAACCAAGAGTTTGATGAGGAGTGGTGTCATTCACTAGAATCCAGCAGCAGGATGGTGCCTCTAAACTCACCCATGAGACAACAGGTATTGGATGAAACCACTGGTAATATTAGCTGTGTTGATCTAGTTATTCTTGTTTGACTGTTTGTTGCATGCAGCTGTAAGATTGTAAATTTTGCCAATAAATTGACTTTGTGACTGGAGTGAATAACTTTGACTACAACTTTACAACTTGACTGTTTGGCAGAGATATTCTACTGTGAGGCAGTGATTATAGTTCATTTCTCCTTCTGCCTCTTGGAAATCATGGCTTTTCCTGATAATTGTGCTCATTCTCTACTGCCCTCATGATATGTGGTAGTATGTAGAGATGATGGCCTATTGATTTGTACTGGAGGTATATTTGACAAGCAGCCAGCAGCTGGAACACAGTCAGGTTGTAATCTCACTTGTTTAGTAATTAGCAGCTGACTTATTACACTGGTCTTGACACTGCAGTACCACAGGAAAGAGTTTAAACTTTGGTTTTATTTCTTTATGTTGTATTTCTTCTAAACAATCACAAAACACAAGAGTATTGTAGACATCAGAAAAAGATACACAGCATTGGAATTCTTAAATGCAACACATTATTCTTAGTTCTGAAAATACCAGCATCACCAATACCACCACTGGCTGCAGCTCACTAATTTTGCGACCACAGTAGATCAGTGGTTGGATGCATTGGTGAGCCGTTTATGCAACATAATAATTTTATTTCATGGAAGTTATGGCATTTCTCTACAGCATAAATAAAACGAATACAAATATTGTAGATGTTGAAATATCACCAACTTATAAAACATGTAATAAAGATAACATGATGATTCTTTAGAGGTGTATTTGATGCCGCATATAAGTTGTGTACAGGTTAGTTTTAGAAGACAGGTTGTATAAGTAACATAATAAACAATGATAGTTCTAGAAATGCACTAGTATGTGAAATGTAAAAGTCATTACACCATGTGAGCAAAAGCTTGGTTTAAGGTAAAATATGTAATAGATGACAAGTAGCAGCATTAGCGAATGCAAATATCAAGAAACTAATAGCAGGAACTGTGAAAAGTCTATTATCTGTGAAGAAAAACAGCTGAAAAGAAACAAAGTTTCTTTTCAGTTGCCCCTGTGACATCAGTGTGTCCAGTTTTATTGTCTGTCGGCTCCTGTTTCTAAGCAGAGATCTCTTGTTTGTCGTGTTAAGGCGTTTCAGGTTGTTAGTGGTAAACCTCAGAAACACACCATAGTACTATAGTGAATTTGAGAAAGGATTCTACCAAGGATAAAATCTGAAATCCACTCTACTGTGTGGATGTTGACCACCAAAGTTGGGGCAGTGGGTTGGTCATTCCCTATATAGCCAGGTAGTTTCCATGCAGGTGTGACCTGTAACAGAGTAAGTGGGGTGTGGAAACAATCAAAACTACATTGAAATGATTAATTTTTTGTGTAATAGAAAGAGGGAAGAGATTTAAAATGTGACTGAGCTGTGAAATTGAACAAAGTACTGACAAAGAGTCGCACCAGATGCACGCTCATCATTACTAATTTATATCTGATTCTGTCCACTAACGCTCCAGAGACATGAACACACACACACACACACACACACACACACACACACACACACAGATGTTGTTAAAGAGTCGCTCTTTGTCACAAAGGTACTTCATGTATGTTTAGCCCAAGATACCTAAACAGATTCTTGAGAGACTCAATCCCTGTGATTCAAGGACAAAACTTAACTAAAAACCTGAACAGACAAAAAACACTGCAACAGGACATCTGATAATCTGAAACCAGCAGGTACCAAGAACAAGACCAATGAAAAAGATGTTGATGTTATAAAATTTCAGACAGAAGTTGATGTGATAAGAGTTATCTGTCCCCGGTGGATGGAAATCAATTAACACAGCTTTAGTCAATATGTTGATTTGTCTGAGACATACACACGCAAACAATCAACAAGTCCTCCAAGCTGAACTATGATATCCAGTGGTTGTTGTGACTGAGGAAGTAGGAGCTTTACCCACTAACTGTGAGCTTGGTGGTTTTATTCCCAGCTCATCTGATCTACATGTCAAAATGTTCCGGGACAAGATACTGAACCCTAAATTGCCCATTAGAGCTGTTCTCACGTGTTTTACACATGGGTAATTTTGGATAAAAGCATCTATTAAATGACTACTTGTACGTCCATCGTTTGGCTTAAATTTGTGCTAACCTCCTATTTGTTTCGACCTAAACAAACAGGAACAAGTAACGATCTACCCCAGTGGTATATGATAATCAATTAACATCTTTAATTACTGTATCTGTTGGTTGTTAGAATAAGTTAACTTTTGACAAATTGAACTTTCTATGTGTAACTAGATAACCAAGGAGCTTACGTTTTGATTTTTACAAAATTGTAATATGAGCAGCAATAATTCAGATCTTGAATTACAGTAATGCTGAATGGTTATATATATTTTGTTATATCATTTGTTGACTTACAAACGATTGAAACGATTAAAATTATAATCTTCTAAAACTCCAAATGTACAATAATTTGATCATTTTAACTGCAAGTCATTCACTTTGTCCACCCTGTTTCTCCTCATATCCTAATTTTGCCAACTGCAGACTGTGAAATTTTTTTTTTTACATTTTTACACAGATAAGATTGAAAACATTAGATTGAAGACTCCTGCAGAGGTGTGGGGTGCCACTAGGATCCATTCTAACACCAGATATATTTCTAGTACCAGTATTATTTTCATTTCATTGCTACGCCGATGATACTCTGTACTACTGCATTTGTCCTGCAAACTATTTTTTAAATATGTATCAGGAAATGGATGTCGGATGGGTGATGTATAACATCAGTTTATACTACCTTCCACTGTTAACCTATAAGCTTCCATTCTCATTAATTAAATTAATTACTTGTTTTTAAAGCCTTGAATGGTGCGGCTTTAACTAATATCTGTGATCTGGTAACTCTGATAACAAGATAGCAGAATATTCAGATATTTATATGTTGGGTATGTACACATGTACAGGGACTTGAAGGTGTGTGTGTGTGTGTGTGTGTGTGTGTCCTCTAACTAAATGGACAGGTCTAATCACCTCAGAGGGAGGAACCTCTTCCCCTTCCGCCGCCTCTTAACATTAACGGATATTAACGGCCCCCAACGCTCCTCCGTTTCCTACTGAGAAATGAAATACATCACTAATGGTTTATCACAAACACGACTAATGCTTTATGCAGACCTCTTATCATTAATAAATGATGGCATGTAAAGGGGGGAAGGGTGCTGTGAAAGCTGACGGGGCCTAAAGGGGGAGAGTTGGATCACTTTCAGATATTAAATGCTTGATTTGTCTCATTTTGTGGCAAGGAGGTGATTAAATCTGTTTTTACAATGAGTCGATGCTCAAGAATTCAAACTCAGATGAATATCAGATGAATAACAGGGATTTTTTTTTTTTTTTATTAAATCTGTGGGTAAGACTAACTCTGTGTTTTTGTTTGCTTGTACAGGGGAAAAACAATTTGGTAATGTGTCACTGAATAAGTTCATTCATTGTTCCCATATATTAGCAAATCATGATTTGACTTTATCCACATGTGCAAAGGGAAATACTACATTTAAAAAAAAAATAAAAAAAAAAAAATCTGGATCTTTCCCTCGTAATTTACGGTTTCTGCATTATAGATTTATTTTTGGACTCACAGCCTCGGTCATATTGGGACAATGCTCATCTCTGAGTCCAAATGACAAAAAACAGAAAACAGAAGCAGCTAACTGCATAGGCATTGACTTTCTGTTCATCATCACAGGCTGGTTTGCTGCCATGTGTTAACATACTAAAGAATATAATAGTAAATAGTAAATGAAAGCAGAAAGATGCGAGAGGACTATCCCACCACTTGACTCAAGAAGCTGGTGGCAAACAGTGATATACTTGGAAAGTCTAGATGCTTCCATAAATAAGAGTGAACCCAGGTGTACCCTGCAACAAATTCATGGTTTTGATCAACAATGCAATAGTTTATTGCTGTTTTACCTCAATAAAGAAAGCAACAGGAATAACAACACCAAAGCAATAATATTTTTTCCCAACATTCTTGTAACATCTGTTTATGTCTGCCCACAATCACCTTCGTTTCAAGTTGCATTTATGTATTAATGTCGATGCCGCTGTTGCAAACAAATCACTGGAGTTCTGAAGTTTCTCTACTGCTCATTTCAGAAAGGCCACCAAAACTGTGTTCTCTTCTACATCATTTCACAGTGAAGCGCATGACTAACAATCAAGAGACAACCATAAAAATCCTATTAGAATTTGAAACAGTGATCTCCATGGTTTCATGATACAGACACATGGAGATCCAGTGAACCCAGTTCACAAGGTCCGCTCATGCTTCACCTCTGTTTCTGTCATTCTTCACTTTCTTTTTCGCCTTTCGCATCATGAATCCTTCACAACCTACAAAACACAATTGGCCGAATGATTAATTTTCTTCTCAAAAACACATTTTGTTAAATATATACTAGCTCTTCATTTCAATACAATACACCTTTCTCTGCACACACTAACTTTACTAAAACACTGGAAATCTGACTCAAAATGAACCGTTTTTACATTATATTTCTTGGTTGGGAACTGTATGTCCACATCTATTGTTCACATTCTCAAGAGCTTGCACACAAAATATACTGAGCGTACACACTAAAAACAAGAAAGCTCAGATGAGAGGGGAAAACTCAGAAAAATTATTCAGCGATCTTCAGGGTTAGGCCACATGTTTTCGTCAACATCACATCTGAGGTCATCCAGAGCGATACGCCTGGGATAAAACCACTTGGTATGATGGATCCACCCATGACAGTCTTCAACTGCGATGTCCCTGCAGCCAGCATCCATGGCATCCAGGAGGGACATCTGGTCATGTGACTGATGGTCCTAACCAACCTGAAAAAACTGTAACTTTAACTTCAAGATGATGATTTAAAGCATTAACGATGTATGTCGTACCTTTGCCAAATTGTCCCAAATTAGTCAAATGTAGGAGTCTCACATGATCATGACATACGTCAGAATGGCCAAAAGAAGTTTTTTCTTTTGAACTGCCCGTAATTTCAAAGTTTCATGTGTTCCTGTTTTGTTGCACAATATTTAAAGTCTGATCACAATCTTATTTTGAAATTCTTGTGTTCAAGGTGGAGAATGAACAGATTTGCAGGAAAAACGTCTTGTTTGAATGTGTGTTTACTTCCAGTTTCCATTTAAATAATGACTCTTAGAGGAGTTCAGATGACGTCATAGGTGAAGTTTATAAAATGAGGGAGTCGGTGTGGATTTGTGGGTCCACAAAGTTACCATCTCTTATCAACATTTGCTTTATTTTTATCGTGAATATAAACCAAACCTGCAAAGAGGCAATAACTGTATTATTGTTACTATTGTGATGAATCTTATTTTTACAAAGTTAATGAATAATTTTACATCAACCTGATTTATGATCAGGATCATGAGACAAATGAAAGTTGTCCTGAAAACAAAGTTTCAAAATCATAAAATGTTTCTAGGTCTTCTTATAAAGAGTAGTCATTTCAAGAACATTCATTTTTCAAACTGCAATTTATTATCAAAATAATAATAAGAATCAAAAATAAGTCTAAGGTTCAGTTTTCCTCTTTGTGTAGTTAAACTGATGTCATTTTACAGTTAAAATATGAATAATATTTCTGCATCTTGCATCATTTTCTGTTTGTACACAAAGAAAAACACGCAATTTTTGAAGATTAAATGTAAAAGCAGAACATACAAAAAGATGGTTTTAAGCTTCTGTGAAGACATGAAATCCCAAAATGACTTGTTCACCACACAACTCAAACCCTTCGTATCCTTGTGAACTGTGGTTTTCACACAAACACACACAAACGTTTTGACCCTAATGTCCAGTATCCTACATGCCTCCTTGTGTCCTCATTAACCCAACCTCAGAGGCCACCATTCATCTCTCTGCTCCCATTTCATTCCCTGTAATAATATCCCTGCCCAATCACTTCGTTTAGCTTTTTCAATTAAAAGAGTAGGATTGCTCTATTAACCCCGAGCCTCCTCCTGCAATTTTTCCAGCTTAACGTTGTTTTGGAAATGACTGTGGGGACAGCCAAGGCGGCCGTATTTTAATCTAAAACCGGCAGAGTTCTTGGTGCCGTGACAGCAAACGGCAGGCGTGTTGGTGAGTTATGTAGCCTCAATGCAGAGGGCAAACCATGAGTTTGTAAGTGTTTCATTCTGCTGCTGATCTGAGAGCAGGAAGATGAGGGAGGATGGATGTATGAGGAGACACTGCTGGGGTCAACGTCTCTACTTGTCTGTCCTTTTCTCTCACTGTCTACTGCTGGTCTCACTCTGTACATGTCTCTGTTTCACTCTTTCTGTCTCTCTGTCTTATATTATATCTCTTATATTGTCTTTGTGTCTGTTTCTGTGTCTACAGGTTGTGTCTTGTGACACTTTCCCTTTGGACATCATGCTTTTCCTGTCTGTCTATCATGTTTTCCCTCTTCCATTTCATATTTTATAACTATTACTGTCAGCAGTTGTAATACCATATCTATCTGCCCGTCTTTCTCTTTAATCCTGGCAGTTTTTGTCTCCTCACTTTTCCTCATTCTTTTACTTTTCTGTGTCTGCGTTTCTCTTCTTCGTTGTCTTTATCTTTGCTTGTCTTTCCAGATTAACTTTAAGTCCGGTGCACACCCTTTCTATCATGAGCTGTCGTTGTTAAAAATGTTGCCGTACAATTACCTCCCTGATAGATGACATCACCATGACATCATCATGTGTGCCACTCTGTCATGACGCTGAAGGTCACCTTGCTTTGGTCGAACCAATCATTTTCACAGCATCTCTTTGGGACAAAGACAAAAAAAAAGAAAAAGAAAAAAGAAATTAGTTTATTTCTGTTCTGTAATATTTTCACGATTTACTTTAACATTAAAGTACATTTCTTAGAGGTGTTGAAAAACCAGTGTCAGAGTAGTGTATCTGAGAAATTTCCTATTATATTTTGGTTTTAACATTTTCAATTGAATGCATTTGGGAAATGGAACATTAACTGGAGGAACACAGGCAACAGACACATACAGTGAGAGCGAGGCCTGGACAGGACACTACACTGATCATCAGACTGGACAGATTTGGCTTAATGCTCAGTTTGTGATAAGTAAAGGGAACTGAACCAAGCCACCCACTAACCATGTGTGTGAGAGCTGCTGTTAGTGTGTACAAATCTCTGCTGCAGACACAGTAAGAACCATCATCCCTCACATCCTCCATAGAACATTTTATTACAGTTAATCACAACACAGTGACAGAAAAATGTAAGTTGAAAGAGTTATCCACACCAGTACATACACGCAGACACAGGCCTCACTAACTCTGATTGGCCCTCATCTGTCCCTCTCTCTGTCTCATTCACACACACACACACACACACACACACACACCGTTCGCTGTACAGCCATGCAATTAGGCCTTGGATCCATAGTAGCTCTGCCTGTATGGAGCTCAACATGTTGTCTATTGATTGGCCTGTGAGTAGAGAACAGACCAGAGGCCATGTTAAAGTAAGTGTGTGTGTGTGTGTGTGTGTGTGTGTGTGTGTGTGTGTGTGTGTGTGTGAGAGAGAGAGAGAGAGAGAGAGAGAGAGAGAGGATGAGGAGGACCAATCAGTAAAAAACAGTGACTCAGAAAAGGACAAAGATGGAGAAAAGATGTGATGGTGAGAGACTAAAATAGAATCATTATTCTTTCTACGGTGGTGAATGTCTGAGTGACACTTGTGCTTATGGACAGACTCACTGTCACCAAACCAGTTGCCCGTCTGTCTGTCTACGTGTTTTAATCCATGTCTCTGTCTTTACATTAGTCCGTCTGTTTCTGCGTTTACTTTGTGTTGCAGAGTTTGGCGTCTTTCCTATTTAAATTTTCATTTTAAAGCAGTGACATCCAGGCTGGGATTTACAAGCTTTTAATTTTACATTTGGAAATGTAAATGATCAGTCGGTGTTTGTTTTTAATTCATTCCAGTTTATTCCAACACACATCATTAATGTTTTCATTAAGATGCTTTAATGCTTTACATTTGTGCCAATGTGACTGGGGTTTTGACATTTTAAGTTTGATATTCAGTATACGTAGATCAGATTCTGATATGATCATACCAGCATCATCACCAGGAAACCACAATATTGATTTCAACACTTACACAAGCTCTTTACATCTGCTTCCTCTTGTACTTCAACAGCAAACCTCTCACAGAACTCATTCACTGGATGTACTGATTTCTGAAGTATAGTTGAGACCTTGTGTGTGTGTGTGTGTGTGTGTGTGTTGTGTCCAACTGAAAGCAGGTATGAGAAGGTTACAACGGAGACAAAAACAACAACAAAAACAAAATAACAAAAACCTGCAATAACATCTTTCACCTTGTGTGTGTGTGTGTGTGTGTGTGTGTGTGTGCGTCTGTGTGTGTGCGTAGAGTTGGGCTGAAAACACCAATGGATCAATAGGTTTACTGTGGCCTCTAGCCAGCAGCTCTAACACCCTGCCTTTGTGTGTGTGTGTGTGTGTGTGTGTGTGTGTGTTGTGTGTGTGTGTGTGTGTGTGTGTGTTACTCTCTCCTCTGCTCTCATCAATACTTCCATTTGGTCGGCCCAAGGACCTGGGCCCCCCCACAGTGGTCACATTTATTTTTAGAGGACCAACAGTGTTTCACTACAGGGGTGATTACTGCTGCATGTGCTTGTAGTGCGGCAGAAATGCATTGTATACAGTCACTGTAGAGCCTGCTGATGTATTTACACTGCATCTATTTATCACTGGCAAGTCAAGTGATGGTCTTTTCTCTTTGCATTTGACACAGAACAGACTGGAGCAGATAACGTCACATTTTTACATCATTTGAAATAATGAGATTCAATGCAGAAAGTTCCTCTGCATAATTATTTAAAACTACCGTGCAGGTGTCGTCATCTCAGCCATACTTATCGTTGTTTTTTGGCTCTAGATGCTGGAAATAAGCCACTGGTGTGTAAAAACTACAAAAAACAATCATCTGTTCGAACCTAACAATGCCTCAGACAGAAAGCTGTCCGCTGACATCTATTACATCTTACATCTGTTAGAATCCATCTGTACACACACGGCTCAACTATCGTCTCATTTCAGGTAGTCAAGCTGGTTAAATCTAATCTCACAGCTTCTACTCAACTAGTTTTATCTTGTCTTTAACATACTCACATTCAACAAACTGATGGAAACACAACAGACATTTGTGTTTAATTCAAAATATCAGCCAGCAGTCCTGTTTTTTCTGTCGTTTTACCTCTCTCTTTTGATGTCTCTTAATTTCTCTCTCTCTCTCTCTCTCTCTCTCTCACACACACACACACACACACACACACACACACAGTTTCACCACGAGAGGCTCAGGATATTACCTATCAACTGGAGCTTGATTAATTAGTCCTTAATTGGTTGTCATGTCACTGACCAATTGTGTGACAGCACCCCTGAGGGCTGGGTGAGACAGAGGACAGAGAGAGAGAGAGAGAGAGAGAGAGAGAGAGCAAACGTGTGACCTGAAGGAGGAGAACCCATGAGCAGCAGCCAGTCGTGAACCATTCTACTGAAAGAAACACACGTCGATTACAGAAATACGAAAATACGAAAACAAAAATAAATAAAAATCGTTTAAGCGAGAAGAAAGCTACTGGTGCACATGTACAACACAGAGTTCAATGACATTCACGCTTCATTTGCAGCCATACATCAGTGTTACACAGCGATCTGCCTTTATCTTTAATTACATTACAATTAACCATTAACCAAAAAACAGCAAAACCTTCAGTAATTTTAGTTGTCACAGAATGAATTTTAATCAACCTGACACTGGTGATTATGACACTGGTAAATTCTCTTAATTGTCAATCAAAGAGAAACATTTTCTATTGCTTTTCTATGGCTCATCAAAATTAAGAATTATATAAACAAACCATATGAACATGTAGCCTGGGAGCAGGCAGGCGAACACCATGAAGAGATGCTATGTGGTACAGACGGAGGTTATGGGAGTAATGTCTATTTTTTGACTTTAATCAGTGTTTTTATGCCTGTAATGAAAATGGCCCTTCAGGGAGACATAAAGTCCATCGAACTGAATTGAATTGTTCTTCTCTGCGATCTCTGGCTAACAGAAACACAGGCCGTTAATAAAAAGGCTATTTGTCAGTCTGTCAGCACTCACTCCTCCAATCAATGAAAACTCACTGACTATGTAAACGCAACTGCAGGAGAACGCAATGAGGAGTGGACAACAGGGAAGACACAACAGGTAAAACAGGAAGGAAACAAAAAGGATAAAAATAGAACTGGGCAACAAGACGGACACAAGAAGAAGAAGAAGACAACAAGAAAGAGACAGAGGAGGAGGCAGCAAAGATGAAGCAAATATGAAGCCAAGGTAGGTTCAGCAAAGCGAGAAGGAGACAATGAAGAAACATTAACAAACTGGGAACAAGACAGACCACAAGACAAAAAGGTTAGACCATGTTGGAGAGAACATAAAAATCACAGACTAGAGAAAATCACTGTCATGGATAAGACAACAAGGAACATGAACTGCAGGTCAAATGACTGTTACCTCTCACGCTGGTTCGTGTCATTCATTCCTTCATTCATTCTCCAGCTGGTATTTCTTATAAAGACCATATTCATGGTACACAATTTCCCCTGATTTTAATAACAAGATTGTATTTGACAAAGCAGCTATCACTTGTTATTTGTGAACCACTGGAATTTGCCGTTTGAGAAATACAAATATGTACAAGTGTATGTATAAGTGTTTACAATGTATGGAAGTTTCTCAAAAAGACCTGTGGCTGTACCAAATAATTATGTATGTCAAATACTAAATGTCTGACTAAGGTTAGGGTAGGATAACAAATTCTTTTATGCAAAGTTGCCTGCTGTACATTGATGAGATGTGAACTCCAGTGTCCTGAGTGAAGGTCAGACGTGCAACATGTCCATCCACCACCTGAGCTCTTCAACATCATCCTCTACACATAAAAAGCACATTATTTCCTACTCTGACACTTAAGATGAGGCATAAATCACGAGGTGACGATTATGGATGTCAGGACGTTGGGTTGACATGCACTTGTGGACTTGTGGTTACAATTAACATCAAATGGCAGCCACACAGAGAGGGTTGGTAAAGAGACTGATAGAGACTGTAAAAATGTTATAGATTTTTTTTTTTTTAAATTTTCAGCCCATTGATGTGGCAGCTCTCTTAATAGTCCACTGGCTCACTCATAGAGAAGCCCACCAGGACTTGTAGCCACAGTGGCCAGTCGGACTATGGTGGAGAAGACTCTGAGGGTCAAACAACAAAAATTAGCCGTGGTATTCTGGCCAGAAGAGCCCACAACAATCAAAGACATAACTGGCACATGGGCAATACAGCTGGTCTGGATAACACAGCAAATATCAGTGATGATTGACCAAGTGATCTGTGATTTACAGACGAAGTAACATTGCATACACTGTGTAATGTAAATGAGCAACTTGATCATTGTTTAAAATAATCCAGTACAAGCAGTAGATAACATAAGAATCTTGTTGGAATTGTGCCAGATGTTACTTTTCTGTCAGTGTGGTTTTATAAAAACATTTTTTAAAACTAACTCTCATTAGTTTTACTCCATTTTTAAAAATATTTTATATTCTAATGTTTGTTTTACTTCAGCCGTTAAATACAGTATCTACTTATATATATACATATATATATAATATATATTTTAACTATAAAACACGCACAAATGAACTATGTTATTAAAGATATAATTAAAGATTAGAGATATCACAGCTTTATAATGGAGGGATGGGCAGATAGAGGGAGAAGAAGGTGGAGGGGTTGAGGAAGAGGAGGAGGAAGAGGAGGAGGGGAGGTCAGGGGAACAAAATGAGAGAGAGAAATCCCAGGAAGACTTTCTCTCATAATTAATAAATGAAAGATGTTGTTAGTGCATCTGATCAATAGAGTTGTTAGGGAGAAGGAGCGATTGATTGGACGAAGGGATGAAGGATGGAGGGATGAGGGGATGGAGGTGGGGAGCGAGGAGGGGAGGTTATGCTGTTCGCTCTTGTGGCTGCTTTGAATTTTCACCCTCATTGAGAACAAAGGAGTCTCCTGAGCCTCATCAGTGCTGATAGACACTTAGCACCATCCTGACCTTAATAGGAGGGAGGGAGGGGTGAGAGAAAGGGGAGGGGGAGAGTGTAAAGGAGGGATGTAGAGCGGGAGGAAGAGGGGAAGGAAAGAAAAATATGGAGAGGAAAATATGGAAAAATGGGGAGGGAGAGATAAAAAGTAGAGGAAAAGAGAGAAGAAAAGTAGAAAGGAAAGAAGGGGGAAACAAGCAGAGAAAAAAGAGGAAAAAGAGGGTGAATGGGAAGTATAAAAGGTAAAGAATAGACATGGTATGGGGAGTGGAAGAGGACAAAGGGACAAATAAAAGAAGAACTAAGATAGTGTAGGAGACAGGAAAGTAAAGGGAGGAGGAGATAACCAAGAAAGAGGGAAAAAGGAAAAGAAAGAAAATGAAAAAAAAAAAAAAAGCTAAATGAGAGAGAAGCGAGAGGAGAGAGAGTAAAGGAATGAAGCAAAGGAGAGGAAAGAAAATAGAAGAGGAGGAGAAAGGTGAAGAAAGACAGAGAGAAAATGTGGAAGAGAAGGGAGGTAAGATGAAAACTTGGAGAAAGAAAGAGAATGTAAAACTCATTTAGTTTTGCATCAGCACACGACATGGATCAACTCATCCATCCATTATCTATACTGCTGATCCTTGGTGGGTTACATGGGGGCTGGAGTCAATCCCAAATGACAGTATAGTGGGTAGACAGATGCCAAACCCACTACAATGACACCCTAGAGCCATTCACAATGACACATACTTTTGACTGACAGTGAGATATTCTGCACTTTACAACATCATCCATTAGGGTGGAGTTCATTTTACAGTGGTGACCAGGTAGAAACATTCACTCATCCACTCTGAAGGGAAACATCAATTTCACTTACAAACTACAGGAGAGACAAGACACAAAGTTGTTTGCAGAATATAAATACAAACACAGAAAAAAAAAAAGAAAGGGGACAGGGAGAAGAAGTGCATAGTGGGAGTTGCTCAAGCAGGTTAGTTTTACAGCAACATTATTAACGTAAAGCACAAGGCCGGTCTGAACCATCTCCGATCCAAGACTTAGACATTTTAAGTCTAGAAAAATTCCTCTCTTAGTAATCAGACTCCTCTCTCCTCAAGGCCCTGTCCATCATTCTGCTGTTAGAGACTCTGGGACCCACAAGGTGAAACCTGTATTTTGATATTGTAATTTATGTAAGGAGAAGGATTTAAACTCTGGGTTTTATAAGAAGAAAATGAAGAGAAACTACCAGTAATACGGGACAAAGATAGTTAGAGGTAGACTCTAATGATAAAGAATTACACCAGTCTAGAGGTATCAAATGAACAGACTAACTGTTCAGCATCCTTTTGAGACAACATTTTCCCAATTTTCACAATACTACGCAAGTGAAAGAAGACCAAACTAAAGACTTGTTTTGTGAGACAAATGTGAGACAAATAACATGTCCTGCTCCAAAATGAACCCAAGGTAGAGGACAAGGTGAATAAGATCAAGTAGAATAACTTCTTCTTCTTCTAGAATAATTTACTTTTACTTTAAAAGTAAGGAATTACAGGTCATCTAAGCTCTCGGGCTTGGTTTTTGGCAGCCATGGCTCAGCAGGTAGATTCGGAAAATCAGCAGTTGGATACCCAGCTTCCCTGGTCCACATGTTGAAGTGTCCATTTGTGTATGAATGTGTGTAATTGGAAGAGTGTGATTTAGTGTAAAATGCTTGGACAGAAGGACTAGAAAAAGCAAAGCATAATAATAATAAATGTAGTATATTTACCATGCAGTCAATCTAAGCAATACCTGAAGTTTGACTACCTGATCAGTTTTATCTGACTCAATAGATAAACACATCTGGGTATTATCTACATAGCAGTGAGTGTTTATGTGGTGGTTGAGCACTGTTGAGCATTAGCAGTAGCTCATAACAGGTAAACTATCTGCTTTCCAGTTAGGATAGCAACTATTGATAAGTGCTCCTACCTGCTCCCCACTCACAAGAAACAACGTCCAAAACTCTTCAAACTGTAGCTAACAGACTCGGGGTCCAATCCCTGCTGTTGTGGAAGTAAAATTCAGAGCAAAGACACATCAGGTCTGCTTGAGCTGCTTAGGACAGGAACATGCCTGACAGGCCGTCAATGTTCCCACTTCTTGTGGACACTGTGTAGGGGTCTCTCCCAAGAGTCTCTGCAGACAGCTGCCATACCAAGCTAGCCTGTCTGGATATGACTCTTATCTCTCTACTGGCAAGCACACTGTCGAGCCCACAGAGGAGAAGGGGGTCGTGATGGAGGAGACATCGGAGGCTCCCAACCTGAAGCAGCCCTGAGCCACACCTCACGAGAAATATGTCCTGGAACTGGACTGCGAATATGACATTATGTCCCAATAGCACAGAAGAAAGTTGAGGATGATGTCTTCACCACCACCGCAGCTGCAAAGCCTGCACCTGTCACTGCTCATGGAGACCACTAGGTCCTGTTATGGAGGAAAGAAATTGTCACTGGTTGAGAGTACAGTGAATTCCCATCATCCTGGGGCTGATTGGTGTGAATGGGTCTATGCATGCCTGCTTGTGTGTACGTCAGTCTTATAATAGATTGGTGACTAAGCCTGTACTGACCCTCACAGTCAGCTGGGACTGGCTACAGATCTGCGCAAACTTCAGTGGAATAAGTTGTATAAAAATGGGTAGAAATTTGTTTTGTGTGTGTTTTCCTAATATTTACATTGATTACAATCAAATACATACACACAAAATATGTATATATGTTCATGTGCAGGTGGAGACATAAACATGAAGATGAGGATGCCAGGAGGTTTTTCTTATGATGGGGCATGTCAGCCCGTAACAGAATCTAGTACCAAAAAAAACACTAGTTTAGATCACCATTTTTAGGCTGTGGGGCTCTGTGGGTCTAGTGGGTTAAAAAATCAAGAATCTAATAAGTAGAACATGGAAGATGGAACACATCAGACACAGAGAGAGAATAAGCCGGCAGTGTGGTTGTGTGTTTGTCCATTAACAGCTAATAGCAGCTCTGTTTCCCCATTATCACTAATGGATGGAACTCTCTGGACACACACACACACACGTGCACACACACACACACACAGAGAGAGAGAGAGAGAGAGAGAGAAAGAGAGAGTCTGTTGGGACCATTACTTACTCTCTCATTCCCATGCTGTCAAAATTAGACATGCAACATAAAAACTACACACATACACAGCTCTCTAAACGTCTCAGTGGACAGGAAGTGGGGGCGTTAGGGCAAACAAGGAAGTGTTTCCCGCAGCAACCAAAGAGCTCCACATCTGGCTAGTCTGTATCACTTCACCTGCAAACTGTGTGCATGTGTGTGTGTGTGTGATGTAATGATGAGATGTAGTCAGGGGGATACAAAGTGCCTGTTGACTGTTTTAATTGTCTTCTCACCTCCCTTCCCTCCGTCCATCCATCCCCCTCTTCCTTCCTCCTTTTCCTCTCTCTCTTTTCTTCACTCTGCCCCTTCTTTCATCTTTCCTTTCCTTCCTCCCTCTCCCTCATACTCAGCTTCCCTATGGCTCTCGATCTCAATCTCTTTATTTTATTCTTAAAGTCTGAAGGCGTCATCCCTACTTTTATTTTCTCTATTTTACTCGTTACACCATGATTTACCCTCCACTGTTTGAGAGACAGTGAGAGTTTTCAAAACTACTCACTACTATCAGTTTTTTGCATGTCCAACATTATCATCAATACTTCAACAGACATCCACTGCTATGTCTTTTATATTGGGAATGGCACTTTAACAAAAGTCTGAAAAGTCTTAGCAAAAGCCCCGTAGAAGTATCAGATTGAGGTCCACTAATGTAAGATTGTGATATCAGATCAATGTCAGCTTAGCAACATGTAATATGAATGTGTCACACGTTTGAGTTTGTAAGTTTTATATCACTCCTCATCTCAAACCTCCATCTGAGTGTTTCATTCTCCGTTGCCTCTCTCCTACCTTTCTCTTCTAAGCCAACACACACACACACACACACACACACACGAACGGTTTTTCCAGTTCACTGCTCTTCTCTGTCCAGTCAATGCAATATTAATGAGCCACAGCCCTGCTGGCTACGCTGGTCAGTGTGTGTGTGTGTGTGTGTGTGTGTGTGTGTGTGTGTGTGTGTGTGTGTGTGTGTGTGTGTGTGTGCAACAAACGGTACTGTTGCATACTTTTATCTGTGTTCTTATGTATGTGCATATGTGTTCAACGGTGCATTTGCTCCATTTGCTGTGTGTGTGTGTGTGTGTGTGTGTGTGTGTGTGTGTGTGTGTGTGTGTGTGTGTGTGTGTGTGTGTGTGTGTGTGTGTGTGTGTGTGAGTGTGTGTGTCCCCTCTAGCTAAAGGACAGGCTTCAGGCTAAAGGTCTGTCAGCATCAAGGTCACACACACACACACACACACACACACACACACACACACACACACACACACACACACACACACACACACACACACACACCAGTTTTATGCATGAGAAGGTGTCACACTGTGGAACTGACATTTCAGGAACAGACATTTTCTTCCTGTTGTACAGTGAAAGGCTGCTTACCTTTACCTTCTTAACTTTGTACAATAACTGCACAAAATATCAATTAGAAGATAAATTGTAAATAAACAAATTGCAAGTGAATCATCTTTAATCCTTTAGTTCTGGTTTGATTTGACACCTGGTGCTGGAGTAAAGTGCGTTTTAACCCATTCAGACCTGAAAACGCCTGCTAAAAAGGGGCCTTTGTTGTGTATGTAACATTATGTGTAGCCTACAACCTTCTAAAACCTGAGGATTTTCAGAAAAATTTAGAATTGTGAGCGTCTACTAAAACCTAAATCTCTCAGGCTCTGTTGCATATAGAAACATAAATACATATAGATGCAGCAGCCATCTGAAAGGTATATACACACAAATGCGTTTCGAGGTGTTAATGGGTTAATGATACCACTTCTGTTCAAGGTAACACACGTATCAACAACTGAGGGTAGAACATGTAACACTAAAAACTAATAAACACATTATAAACCAGTTATAACGGACAGTCGACGTGGAAAGTAAACAAACAGTTTTCACTGAGATCCTATGGTTTCCTTAGCTCCTCATGATAAATAATAGTAATGATCTAAAATTACTGACAAGTTTTTCTGCAGCATGATCTTCAGACTCAGACATAGACGTGTGTTGCACATTTGCACTTGAATCATTTTCACGTTCTTCTCTTCTCTTGAAGTTTAAATGTTTTTATGTCATCTCGAGGATTATCATTTTTAAGTTTTCATCTCAATTCCTGAACTATTTCAACTTTCATGCAGTAGAGGGAAAAAGAACGAGAATAAAAATGATAGAAAAGTGAATATTGTTTTTCTCTCTCTCTCTCTGCATTAATCACATCTCTCTCTCTCTCTCTCTGAGCCTTCAGTTCTCCGTCCAGGCTCCGAGAGTATTGATCCGTCCGCTTCCACCAATCTTCAGCCTTAACCAGTCGATGCTCCTGCCGGTCACATCCTGCTCGCCGCCATCTCTCCTGCTCGGCTTCCGCCTTTAATAGATCTGAGGAATCTGGTGTGGAGGTAATTTTGTGCCGTCAGTTGACAACCTTGCCTCTCTCCGATGTGTCTCTGCAGACGAGGATTCTTCTTATTTGTTATTTGTTATTGTTTGTTGTTAGTTTCCTCGTCTGTTGCTCACGCTCACTCCGAGGTGAAATTACAAAGTGATGTTTCCGATGTGGTGTCATCGCGGAATTGACATTTGTCCTTTAGCAGAGTGAAAATAACTCTTCATCTTCTTCACTTCGAAGGCCCGCAGTCAAGCTGCACCACCATGTTCAAAACAAAAGTTTTCTAATAACAATAATAATAATGTGTGTTTTCTCCTGCGCGGAGCAGGATTCAGAGTGGAAAAACTTGATTGTGTTTGTGAGGTAATAATCATGAATTTATTTAAAACGACCTTTTTATTGAAATGAATTGTCTTTTGGGTGTAAGAGGCAGAAAACAATGTGAAAATGTTTAGCTGAGTTCAACAAATATAGAAAACGAATCTTTTAACTCAAGTCTCTAGTGTTTTTGGAGTCAACAACACCAGTCAACATTTATTTTCCCTCTAATCGACATGAGTTTGGCGTAAAAATGACTATAATGAATATACAAAGGTAATGTCATGAAGACAAAAAATAAAAAGATAAAAATGAATGAAGTCTAATTGACCTTTATATGCTTGTCAACTCACTGTCACACCATCATGACTTACAGGGACACTGGTATAGAATAGATCATGTGCTGATGTCATTAATATCACTTTTATATTTCCATCACAACGTGTTAAAATTTTGACTGTGTAAAGAGGATTAAAACTATATATATATATATATATATATATATATATATATATATATATATATATATATTTAACGTTGTTGCTCATTTCCCAGTGTCCTTCCTCCAAATCAGCCAGTCTCCAGTTAGACTTTGTTTCTCCCTTTTTGCTCATATGAAAAGTTTCCACTCAGATTCATAGCGTTTGTACAGATCATTTTCAATTCTTCCCTTGCTGACGCATTCAAGGACACATCATCATCAGCAACCGTTTCAAAACTAAGACGAATCAAAATGACATTATTCCTCCGACAGCCCCCGTGGTCGAATGCTGAATGTCTTCTGGGTTTGATTGTCTGACATCTGACAGGACGCTGTTACTGTCAGATGGACGTGTCCTTGAAAATCCTAACAAGTTTTCTGGAGACTTTATGGAAATAGAAAGTTAATACAGTATGTTGCATTTAGTTGGATTTTTAGTATCAAATTAGAAAAATTAGATATTATGGATACCAAAAGATTCTGTATTTAATTATCTTCCAACTGGCCGTTTTTCATGTTTAAAAATAAAATAAAATAAAAAAAAAAACAACTTTGAACTTCTGCACATTTGATGACCCCGGTGAATAAAACCTGGAAGAAAATATACCAACGATTTCCCTTTCCCATATGTGGATCAGAGGCAGCAGACGGTCAGCTCTCCACCATCTGAGCGGTGATTATGTTCAGTATCACCGACATACAAAGTGGATGTTACACCACAAAACCAATTCCTCTCCCATCAGCTGCTCATAAACAATCCATCAATATCTTCACGGAGATCATCTGTGTCCAGAATGAGTTCACAACAACTCACGCATTGTTAGGGAGTCGTTCATCGACACAAGTAGATATAAAATATTTATCATCAAGCAGCTCTTGGTTTGGAAATTTGATCAATCATCATGGCCTCCGGTGAACGAATCATGACAGTTAAGACAATCAGCAGCCTTGTAAGTTCGTCTGCTTCTTGTACTGTAGCAGAGACTAAACAGTGAAGGAACCCAACTGTGCAAAAGTAATCAGTAAAAATGCAGCTCTTTCAAAGCTGCACCGCTTCGTTCTTTCACCTCCATTGTTTTTGACAAAGTGTGATTTCAGTGCAGAAACACACAGCTCACACACTGAACTCAGCTCTGCACTCTCTCTCTCTCTCTCTCGAGACAAAATGTTTGTAATTTGGGTTCAGCTCAGATGTGAATAGGCAGTTTACCCGCAGGATCTGTTTTTAAATACATCACACTATTGGTTTTTTGTATATTTTAGAATAACGAGTCAGTTCTCCAGCTGCACAGACTCACTGCTTCTCTGCTCTTAACTAATCGATATCTTCACACCCCCCACCTCTTTTTTCTCTCCAGCAAAACTCCAAGCTTGTCGAGGCTAAACACACATACTGTTGTGTTTTTGATCTCCTCTTCGCTTTGCTTTCCTTCCTATTCTCGTTAAACGTTTACACCAGAGGATTTTTCGCGTTTAAGTACGCGCAGATACTTTCTCAGGATAATATGGAACTAAGTAGGTTGAAGGCTCTGATGTTGAAATGTGCTGCTTCTGTCAAGACGCTCAGACACGAGATGAAAGTGGATAAGTGGACTACTTAAAACTTGTAGGGATAAAGATCTGTAAGTAGGCTGCAGTGAGAAAAACCTCATGAATTTCTGAATGGAAAAGACAGAAGAACAGTGTAGAAGTAACATTAAAGGACGGTCACTTCTCTGGCAACAGTGGATGGATCAAAAATCTTTGAGTTTGTACAACTTGTTCCAGATTGATATTAATAATCTACGGTAATTGATGTGTGTTGTTTTACATGTTTTATCCTTCGTCTAGAAACTTTGCTTAGTATTCATTTTATTCTTAATTATTTTACAAATTTTCCACCATGAATTTAGATCAACTTCCGTCCTTGTTGTTCCTTAAAATTATGAGGAGAAAAAATGAGTTTCTTACCTCAGATATCAACTCTTTGAGAGATCCAATGCTAACGACTAAGTTAGCATTGGATATAAGGTGAGTAAAATTGTGTAAATTAAGAGAATAAAATGATCCACATACAGATTCAAGTAGAGCTGTGTGGTAGAACCAGAGCTGCTGTAGGTTCAGGTTTGTGGCCTTATGTTACTGAAGATCCTCACAGGGATAGATGTGCAAATGTGTGGCTCCTAAAAGTGACAGATGGGTCCTTTCCAGGAACTCCTCCCATTCCCTGCATCCTATTTCTCCTCACACACACACACACACACACACACACACACACACACACACAGCAGATCATGGGTCAGAGATCATAGCCCCAAGGTCACAGGACACGTGTGGAAGTGGGACATTCTGAATAGACTGCAGCTCAGAAACAACACGACACACGACCAGTTGTGTTGTGTTGTAAGTTGCAAAGAATGGACGTTATAACATTCCCTGTTGGTATTTTATATCGTTATGTTCATAATACATGATAGAGGTTAGGTTTTGGGCAAATTACATGTATAAAAATATTTAATTCAAGTGAACTGGTGAGTAGAGTGAGGCTCTTTTGTGTCTACTTGTGTGAATGAAATTAAACCTACAACATGAACTCTATCATCTGACCTTTTCTGAAAAACTAGTACCTCTCAGAGTGTTTATTAAAACATCTTGCCTTGCGAATGTAACAATGGCTGAAGGGTTTGATAAGAGACTGTCACCACCTCCTGCTCCTTCTTCTCTCCTCCTCTATCTGCAGGGAACTTTAACTCCAGAGCTGCAGGATCCAGATTCTACAGCACAGCTACACTACTATTATTGTGATAATAATAATGATTTCTTTGTTATTATTGTTGCTGCTTTAGCTGATTGCTCCTTTTATTTTCCTCTTTCTTTTCTCTCTGGTTCACTCCAAGCACTCGAGGCAGATGGTCGCCCACTGATTCTGTGGGAACTATTATGTTTTTCTTTTCTATCATATTGTAAAGTGCCTTGAGCTTCAGATTCTGTTGTATTGAATATGTGATACATCCTCTGGCAGATGAGCTACTGTTGTGAAAAGCTTAGAGAGACTCAGACGGTGTATGAGTGAGACGCTGATGCTGTAAGTGTGAGCGAAACACTGGAGAAGTGAAAGTTTGTTCTTGCCCTGAACACGAGTGCAGAAAGTGAAGTAGAGCAGCTGATTAACTTTACTTTGGATTCTTTATCATAACTAACGAGGTCATTCCACAGAAAGCAGGAAGATAAAAACTGCCTTGGCTTCTCGTCTGGAGGTTTGTAAAACGTTCGATGGAAAGAAGCCTTCACACCGACTGATGAAAGGAATTAAGAGAAGCACGGGGAAGGAATGCAGCCTAAATTAGCTGCATAAGTAATTTTTGATCAATATGTTACATTAGAAAGTTTGTTCTTTGAGGCTCAGCTATCGTTCATCAAAAGAGGTGAAGACCGTAGGAGATCAGACCGCTGTAAAAAGTGACAAGGTGCAATTACTTGTACATTTACTTACAGTATGTATGATAAAATGTCTATACTCATCAGTTACTGTACATCTTTTTCAGCTACACATTTTTTATAAACACCAGGATACTACATCAGAATACTTCTGCTTTAGACCCTTTGGTGTTTTTATGATAAATTTACCTCAGTACATGTAAGTAGGAGACCTATTGTTTTTGTTGTTCTTCTAATTCTTCTTCTTTTTTTCTTTTCTTTTTTTTTTTACATGATATTGTGCAAGAAACTTCTTCGGTCCAAAAACTTGAAATCCTCCGTTATGTTATAATCATTTAATTATAATTAAATGAAAAGCATCCGGACCAGTCTTTTCAAAACTCGACTCAGATCAGATACAGATTTGCAGATTATAAGTTGTTATAAGTTGTCATGTCAATCCATTTTCATTTTACAAGTTACTATCACATATTCACGGTCAAATATGATCAAATTAGTGTTCGAGGTTTGCGCTTGAATTCTGGGCAGTAGTCCACAGACACCAGAACAAATAATCACTGGTCACTAACCCCGTCACTCTTATTTACTGTCAAACTTTTCAATCCTACACGTCACACACATTTACAGATATAACAGGCAGATTCACCTCTGAAATATCTCTGTGATTTCAGAGAGATGTGGACAAAAGCTAGAAAAAGTAGCTAGAATTAAAAAAAAAAAAAAAAAAAAAAAAAAACAACGACAATTGGTTTCAAAGGACATGAATATTGACTAGAATATTCACTTGATGTTGCATCTTGCAACCTGGACATCCGACACAGGGCTTAAGTGATGGTGCCTGTTCATTTCCTGTTCTCCTTTTGTTATCATTTGTATTTGCTCTTCTAGGTTGGGATGTTGGGACTGGCAGGTTGTAAGTATATTGTAATAACTGTAATGTTCCACTTACAAGACTCTCCTGGAGTTTAGTTGCCATCTCTCTCCTCTACCTGCGACACCTCTTGGTTTTGTTCGACATTCTGATTTTTTTTATTCTACCCTACAACATACACACTCATGCACTCACTTACATCACTGATCCTACAGACGACACACACCATGATTAGTTTAGACTTTCTTTATATAAATACTTTGTTAATTGGCTTTTTTTGTGCTTTTTTGTGTGCCGGTTTGTGACAGTAAGTCATAAATGTTTTAATCAAAAATAATGAGTTATTTGACTCACAAACCTGTGTTAAGGGAGGTTGTGGTCGACTGATCAGTGGACAAACACATGACTGTTCTAGAGAAGATCACTGTCCATTTCCTGTACAAAACTGAAGTTAAAAATAAGATGTTGTAATGCCACTGTGCAGCATCAAGAACAATCCAAAGTTCTAATAGAAATCAACAACAGAACCAGGACTACTGTGTTGAAAAAAAAAAAAAAAAATATATAAATCTATTTTCTCAGGGGCAGTCAGGCTGGAAATGGGACAGTGGTATGAATCATTGTGAGGTGGCACATTGACATACAAACCCAGCAGTTGGTGGACGTTGTAGGACACAGACAATAGTAAGAGCAGCTGTGGTCTCTGTTTGGTAGCAGCTTGTATTTTTTATCCACGATTGTTCAACAAAATTTAGCATGAGTTTATTGCTATAATCCTGAATGACGATGGTGAAAACACAGAACAACTGAGGTTAAACACACAACCTGTGTGGCTGTTTAAGTTGGAAGACATGTTGAACATACAGAAGTGAAGCTTTACACTGTGGATGTTCTTGTTGCCAGATGAGCTGGAATGAATCCTGCACTCAGCAAACTACATTAGCTAGTTAATGATGTGCTCTTTTCTCACTTATGCCAATGAAGGCATTGAAAACCTTTCCCCGTCACTTCTTTAAGTGCTCACCTCTTTAAAACACCAAACACCCTCATTCCCTCTCAATCCCAGAAACCTTTGTGTCTTAACAGCCGTTAGTAACCTTAAGCCTGCTCTAAGCTGTAGCACAGCTCAACACTGAATTGATAATTGAAAACTAAAGCGGCGGCGATTAATTTTTGACAGTGTTGTGGTTTCCTCGAGCGCCGGGCCTCAGACTCCTGGAGTTGATGTGAGAAACCCTGGTGAATCAAAGCTGGGGCTTGGCTCTCGGGGTTTCTATCCCTCCATCTCTCCATCCCTCCATCCCTCTATCGTTGGGCTGGATTTTAATACCTACCTGAGGGACTGGAGGGGAGGGAGGCGAGGGGAAGCTGAGGTTCTTTGACTCCATGTCGATACTTTCTCTCTCCAGTTGAGCAGAATCACAGCCTCTCTGCTCTTAACTGATCGAAACCTAACCCCCTCCTCAACTCCCTCCTCTTCTCCCCGTTCTTTCTCTTCATCCTCACTAACTTTAACTACAAACTTCAAGCTTGTCGGAGCTAAACACACATATTGTCCTGTTTTTGATCTGGTCTTCGCTTAGCTCTTAACATCGACTTTCCTTCCATTTTCCTTTAAACACTGACACCAGAAGACTTAGTCCCATGTTTAAGTATGCGCAGATACTTTTGCAGGATAAAAGGCAATTTAGCAAGTTAAAGGCTCTGATGTTGAAACGTACTACTGCTGTCAGGACGCTCAGAGAGAAGCACAGACGTGGATTTGAAAAGAAAACTCTAAACGACAGCTTTGTATGATTAGAGTTTTTTCCATTTCATTAAGGGTGAAGTTCTTTGAGCGTGTTGAAGTCACTTTGAGGTAGTTAGAGTGGATTGGTGAGCTTTATTTTCTGTCATGTCCACAAAGAGAGGGATGTGGGAGAACTTCACAAACAACCAATGAACATTACATTGTTATAAAAAGTTCAATGTGCAACACGTTTGAATGAAATGAATCATTTTACACTATATGCACAGTATGTTTGTAAAAGTGATGGAGAGATTTAGAGAAGTGGCTCCTGGACCTTTAGATATGAATGAACATTTAGGATTGAAATGAAGAATAAGACTTAAAGACATTTTTGTGAAGTCAGGTGGATTATGTTTGTTCTTGCGGTAATAAAGCTACTAAACTTGTTAGTGTTTTTGAATAATGAGCTTGAGAGACCTTATGCTTTGTATTAAATGCATTTGTTGTATGAATGTTTTTATTTTTTCTAAGGAAACATTTTCAATCTTTTCCACGCTCAAATGAGCATTGAGAAAACCAATCACAACCAATCACAAAAAGATTTTATAAGAAATTAAAAAAAAATCCGTACCCGGATCATCTCAAACTGTTTAATTGCTACAAAACATTTACTGATGATGTGTGTTTAGGTGTTTTCTCTTAAAACTTTCTCCCATCCAGCTGTGAGATTGTATCAATTATTAACAACTCAAGATCATCTGATAATCCTTTTATATTGGAGGGAAAAAAACGCACTCGCAGCTGAACATCAATAATGAATAAATACACAAACTGCAACAACATGAATTTGTGATCTTGACAAAACCTTCACCAGAGCAACTTAAAGAAACATCAGTTTGATTCCAGAACGATTTCACTTCTGTTGAACACTTCAAAATATGAGTGAAGGAGGAAAAATCAGGGCACGCTGATTAAATTCACAATAAAAGCCGAAATGTCACTGAACTTGTTCAGAAACTGAATGGGAAAGTAATAAATACAGAAGTGACCAAGTTTACTAAAAAGTAATTTGCAAAATGTATCTTTGTGATTTAAAAATTAGAGAAAAAATTAATAATGTCTTTGAGCAGGAAGAGAGCAAGACAAATGGAGAGTGATAAAGTAAGAATGGCAGGGAAAGAAAGAAGGACAGAAAAAATGGAGGGAGGATGGTAATAAAGGTTTGGTTGGCTGCCTCGCTCCGTCGATCAATGAGAAAATCTGAGACAAAAGGGACTGAACCTCCTGCTGCTTTTTAGACTTTTCTTTATTCCACAACGACCTCTAAAGGAGGTACCAACAACAGCAGAAGAGAGAGTGGACGTCAAACAGAAGACAATGAAGAACATGTAAATACATGAATAAATATATAGATGAACAAACAAACGGTCGTATATTATTTCTGTTAATCCTGGACTCAATCTAGTCTTAAACAAGCTGCACTTTTTAAACACTCTAAAGACTCGGGTCCTTGAGTCTGAGGATAAAATGGACCTTTGTTTTTTCCACAGTCATGGCAGCCTGTCATGGTGTGTTTACTGGCTCGGTGAAGATAAAAAGCTAAAAAGCATCCAAATACACAAGGACAACCAGTTCTACATTAAGCAGCAGGTTCTTTTCAAATCCACATTTCACATTTAAATATTCAACACTGTACATGAGTTTATGTGTGTCACTTTACAATTACTAAAATAATTTGTTTTATTGACCATTTATTTCCAGTAATGTGACCAGACCTGTGTGGATGCTGGTTGGTCCAGTTGACTTCACCTGTTAACAAGCAGTCACTTGTTACTTGTCATCAAAAGTAAAAACAAAAACTTCTCTCGAGTTTTCCAACTTTAAAGATCTTCAGGTTGATCCCTGGTTCTGTGTGTGATAGATGTTCAGTGTTTCTGAATAAAGGTCAACTATTACTATTTATACTGAAGTTAAAATGACTTATTGAGCGCACGGTAAACTTCACATGTGCAACATAACTGTAATCATTATCCACCTCTGGAATTATGAATGGGCTCCATGTTTGATGTTTTCAAACTGAAATAGATGAAACATGGAGCTCAGTTCAGATGAAAACAGCAGCTGCCAGAAAGTTAAAGAGATGCGAGATTAAAGGAAGAAGGTCGATGTGTTTCTGTGATCAGCTCAGCTCTCGTGGTGATGAGGAAGTGTGTGTTTAACTAATCAGAAAAACAGAGGTACAGAGGTGTATCCCACCACTTAACAGGTGCCATTGAAATAATTCAATTGAATTGAAATATCATGTTCTTCAACGAAATAATGAGACATAAACTGTTCTTCTACTCATTTTAATGCAAGCCAAGCTGTCTTTTGGTCAAAAACCTTCATTAGTAGAGTGTAAATCCAGATAGCTAAGTCATTAAAGAGCAAATTTGACCCAATTTTGGCAAAGTTTCAGAAGCACGTACGACCTCTATATGACCCAAAGTAGGTTTGCAAAAAGAAATATTAGTCACTCCATGTTTACCTGGATACAACAGCCACAGTAACGCACCTCACGCAAGCCAACGGTGTCATTAAGCTCCTGTGCTGCTGTTACCAGTTAATGTTGTTGATATCTGAGGTATCAGGCCCTTTCACTAGTTAATGTGGAGGAAGAGTGATTTACTCTACTGCTACTGTTTAAAAACAGGTCCAGTGATAATTTTCATGTAATAAATGACCGTCACTGTAGCTTTATTGAGCAGGTACCGGCCGTTTTACCGGCGATTTCCCCATCTATTAGCGAGTTACACTACTCGCTAATTTTCCACATTAAATGTAAAATCTTTGAGAGTTTTGTGTATAAAATAAACAAGTTCTACAGGCAGAGGCAGAATGTGTAGTATGTGTTAGTCATTTTTGCTATGAAACGTTTGACTCCACAGTTTAAGATGTGTAATCACCATTCATACCCCCCCAAAAAAAGTGTCCACCTAACATTTGTTATGCTTCTGACACCACTGATAGACATAACTGCCTCAAATGGTCCAAAATCTACCACATTCAAGACAAAAACCTTTACCTTGCTGACCTTTACTTGTGTGGTTAAAGCATAACTGACATAGTCAAACCAAAGACCTTCACCCTGCTTCCTCTGTGACTGAATGAATCCAAAAATGTCAAACATCTGTCAGATTACAGCCAGAATCTTTTGATGTCTGTTCAACAAAAACAGGACAGATATCAGATGTCATTTTCATCTTTATTGGACACAAAGTCTACAACAACACATTTAAACACAAGTTTACACGATGCACAGTAGATTCAATCTGCTCCGTGTGACACTGAGGAAAGCTTGTATACATGCACTACATCTCACACACACACACACACACACATTCCTATATCTAGACCGAGTTTACTATACTTACAACAATAAATATATTATCACATCAAAACAAAAGTAAGGAGGAAAAAGAAAATGCTGATTAGTGTGAAATTTAGAAAATGAATGTTTGCTGTTGAAAACTAAGGAAGCAGACACATTTTTAAAAAAAACACGTAAGTAGCTGGTCATCTCACAACACACGGGGTGAAAACTGAGTAAAACTGAAGAAGCTGCTTCACATGTTCAACGTCACTGGAAAACGACGAAAAAGGAAGAAAGATAAAGAGAAAACAGGTGAAAGGCCGAGACCTAAAAATTACAAGAAAAAAAAGGAAAAACTTTCACTTCTTATGCTCACGTCACGCGTTGAAAGTCTACAATGTCGGTATTTTCAACAACTGCACCATGTTTTTCATGTTGTAGTCGCAGAAAAACCACAAGGTTATTAAAGACATTTCGGTTCACTACTTTTACGAAAGAACCTTCTTTTTCTAGATGGATGACCTGATCTTTCTTGCTTGTTACTTACTCTTCAGCTCTTCCTTCTCTGCCCTCTTTATTTTTTCTCACCTTTCCTTCCCCAAGAGGCTGACAAATACACATTTTCCCAAACTGTTAAGAGTGGAGGAGAAAACATAAAATGAAGATCTCAAAACTGTCTGGGCTTGGCGTTCCACAGCTGTCTAGGCTTCACACGTACAGTCTGTGTGTGTGTGAGTTTGTATGTTTTCGAAAACCCGTATGATGAGCTGCTGGATATTTTTTTTTTTTTGAAGAGGGGGAAGAACTTGTGAAAAGCTTTGACACACTCAGGTTTACAGGTGTGTGACGGTGTTAGAAGCTTTCTGACAGCGCTAATTAAACTGACAGGAGATGGAGGAGGGAGAGGAGATACCAAACTCTGGACACGTGTGAGCTGCTTCCAAAAAAAAAAAAAAAAAAAAAAAAATCAGTCACAGTCATAATAAAAACATTACAACACAGTCTGAGAAGTGTCACTTCATAAATATCATATCTGTGTATATTTGTATATATATATTTATATATATGTGTGTCTCTCTCACTGCATAAAACTCTGAGAACTAAAACATTATAAATCAAAAACATTGTGACTAACAGTTAAGGTACAATGTGCATAAACATGTCATCGACCAGAGGGAGTCGCACAGAAACCTTCTAAGCCAGATGTCAACTTTATACGATATCAAAAAACAGGTCCAGTTGCACCAGAAAACTGTGATGTCACGGTGTAGTAAACTCCTACATCACTCAAGCGACTACAGGAGATCCACGAAACAAGATATTCAGCTGCAGTTAGCGTTCGTTCATTCACAGAGAGCAACGAGCGCGGTTAGCTCCAGGCTAACGCGGCGCTTGGCGCCTTGTTGTAGCCGCCGCTGCCGTTAAAAAGGAATGTGTTTAATATCTAAGAGGAGAGCTGCAGTTTTTTATAGCTTTTTATAATGCAACAAGAAAGAAATAACAATCAAATCTATTGTTTCTCTTCATCAAAAACCTACAGACGCATGTGGAATACGTCGGATGCCTTCATTAATGTTAAAGAGACATGGCCACTTTATTTACCGATCATGTTAACCATGTTAAAGATATACTTAAGTTTACTTTGCTTTTTTTTTTTTTACATACTACCAGTATAATAGCACAAGTACCAATAAAGTTCTAGCATCTAAAGATTTACTGCAAATGTGCTTTTCGTTCTGGAGCGAGAGTGAAACACACTCGGGTGTAAACACATTCACACACACACACACACACACATCGCTGTGGGGCTCAGAGAAAAGTGAAAGCATCAAAGATGTCACAGAAGTACAAGCAAGTACTGAAACACACACACACACATTTGAAGGGTGTGTACTTGTCTTGAGGTCAGGACATTCGTACGCTTGAAGACGGTAGTTCACTAGAAATCATTCATTACAGCAACAAAAAAAAACTAAAAATATTCCACTGAGCTCGTTTCACTCTTTCACTCCCGAAACAAACTTTAATGAAAAGGAACAGGATGTGAAAAAGTGGTAGCGATCAGTTCATCTCAAGTCCGTGTGTTAAATCCATTCACCTGTTTCTGCAAAATCCATCTACAAAAACCTGCAGTAAGTTTCAAACGCAGCAGTGAAATAACTTAAAAACCCTCTGCTGGATTTATGATTATTGTGTTTAAACAGCAACAGATGAAACTTTAACTTGTGGAAACAAAAACAAAAAACGCAGCAGGAAAACAGGAATGACAAAAAGTTTGAATGATAAAAAAATGCATCAATGCATTTTAAAATGTAAACAAGCGTGTGTTCAGTCACAATTATCACCGTGGGACATAAACTGAGTTATTACTTCTTTGGCTGAGCCGCCGGTTAAACGCTTCATGTGAACTTTATAGACATAAAGTCTCAGAGTAAATCCACGTGAAACGTTCGCCATCATCCCACCTCACTTTCTGCTCTGTAAAGCCCCCGCTTGTGTTTTGGCAGCTAAAATTAAAGTGACCAATGAGTGAATCCATGACGCAGCTTTTCAGATTCAACTTCAGAGACAAAAAAAAAAAAAATAATAATAATAATTAAAAACTGAAAAGTTGCAGCTCAGACGTCACATATACGAACACAGGCTCAGCTGGAGACCCAGCTCTGGTTCAGACCATGAAGCGGTGCTCCTTGCCGTCGTGGGCCATCAGGATGACGTTGCGGTTGGAGGTCCAGATGAGTCGGGCGAGCTTCAGGTGATTCTGGGACCCGGGTGAGGCCGGCTGCACCGGAGGAACCTGGTAGGTCTTAATGCAGCGGAGCTGAGGGGCTGAGTTCAGCATCCCGATGCTTCCCAGCAGACTGGTGTTCATCTGACGAGGATGATGATATTTATTCAAATTAGCGGGTTAATGTCAATCATTAATCATCTTGGAAACGGTCAAAAACACTGACTGGGTCCACAGCAGCTCAAGATAAAGGTTCAAGGCTACGATCAGTCAGCTTTTAGATTCAGATATAACCATGTATATAACCACCTTGTTGGTAATAAGTGAAAAGACTCTGAACAGAATGAAATGTAAGATCCTGTCAAAGACAGTCAGTGTTTTATAGCATAGTAGAGTGAATCAGAGGGTTGGTGGTTCGATTCCCATCTCCTCCAGTGGATTAATACAAAGTGTATATCATATATTGTAATTTCTAGTGCGCTTGTTGTGTTATAATTTTCTCTTTTAGTTTATTTGACACGAATCGTTGCATTCTTTAGTAAAACTGACAGCAAATAATGAAAGAGAACAAGAGGTGATATGGCTTTTACCTTCTTCATCTTACATGTTGTTTGGTGCTGATCATAGATTCTATACAAACTGCCTCGTCAGTACTTATAGTGAAGAGTTAGCTGCTGAAGAATAAGAATCTTAAGAGGAGACATCAGCTGTTCCTCTGAGCGATTCAACTGTTGAAAATCCTGAGTTTAACCCATGAAGCCTGTTTCACCATCACATGAAGAAGAAACTGGACACAGCTAATGTGTGTGTGTGTGTGTGTGTGTGTGCATGAAAAACACAGTGAGTAGAAACTCTATAGTTTCCTGAGAGGACGCTGTCCCTCCTCTCTTTCCCTCCCACTCCCATTCCCCACCCCACACACACACACACAAACACAGACACAGACACACACACACACACCGACGCAGCGTCTGCCAGCTCATTACCACAGCAGCCGACTTGCCGGCGCGCTAGCAGTGGTTTATGCTTACAGTAATACTTACTGTGTGTGTGTGTGTGTGTGTGTGTGTGTGTCTGCAGACAGTTGTGTCAGACGTTGTAAAGACCTTTCATTCAAACTAACAGTTCTGGGAAGAAGACGAGAAGTATGTGTCTGTCTGTGCATACGTCTTTAATATTTATGGCCGCATCACTTTGTGTTACTGATCATTTATGTGTTACTCTTCTATTTATATGTTATTACCTTTTCTTTTCTTTTTGTTTTGTTTACTTGTTATAAATGAATTGTGTAACTACGGGAAAGAATTGAAACATGAGATTAACATTAAATAAAATCTGTAAAGTTGAGGGAAAGAAAAAAAAAAAAATCACCCTCAGACTAATTTTTCGTTTTGTTTTGTTTTGTTTTTTAAAAAGTCATTAATGTGTCAATCTTACAACTGAACTAATGAGTGTGCAGTGTGTGTATTTGTGTCATTTACCTGCCAGAAGGAGATGTGGCTGTCAGCGTTGGAGTACGTTGCCAGGTAACGTCCATCAGGAGCGAACGATACAGCAGTGATCGGACCCTTATGACCGTGGATGTTCTGTTCAGAGAGACAGAGGGAGATTTTTACCAAAAAAAAGTTTTTTAAATCATTTCTAACATCAAACAACAAGTTCTAACCAGAGCTGCTCTAGGTCACTTTGACTGGAATCATCCGGTGAAGATTTCTCTTAATAATAAAACACGTTCAAAAAGACAAATAAATAATTAGGTTCCATTAAAAACTGTAAAACTTCCAATACAACAACTAGAATACACCTAATAAACAACAAAAGTAAAAGTGCTATAATAGTTTGTTTATTGTAACTATTTAAATAAAAGCACAAACACAAGATCATGAAGACTGACGTCTTCTCCTTAATGCAAATAACTAATGGGTTTCTGAGGTGAGATGCATGATGGGAGTGTATGTTCAGATGCAGCGAATGGAGACATAAGATACATTGTCCTGTATGACAACACAGAGACGATGTATGGAGACAGAACAAGGTGTTGATCATCAATATGTTTGTGTTTTTGATATTTATTGATACTGTTGATACTATTTTTTGGGTGGAATTGGAAAATTACAACTGAACCATTTAAATAAAATGAAATGAGATACATTTAGTGACATTATGTTGTGCCTCCAGAGGTAAATATTCTGTCTGGGTGTCGATGGTTTTCTAAATTGTAGCGATAAAGTTCTGTTAAAGTGTAATTAGGTTTCACATTCTGCTGCTGGTTGTTGAGCATCCTGAACTCATCCTCATGCTTTATTCATTTTGGTCATTTCCTCTGGTTAAAGCAAGATTCTCTTGTTCTCTTGTCTGGATTTGACTCTGTATTATTAATATTCCAGGGTTCCACACCTCACTTTGGTTTTATTGGTATGTTTCTAACATGTCAGTGTATGTGTTGCTCTGTAGCCCTGAAACTTTGGCACAATTTCATTGGTTTACGAAGTGCAGAGCAGCGTTATCGAGGTTTTATGAACTTTTCCACAGATGAAGATCAGGAAAAGACCGAAAACCATCTCAACGACTCCAGATCGTTCCTCATCACACACGGCGGCTAAAATGAGAGCAGACTGCGTTTTCTAAACGATTCCTCTCGGTGATGGATCCGAACTGCCGCAGCGGTTCCAGCTTCAATAAATTCTTTTCTGTGATGAAAACAAGATGAAGAACAAATTTTGGTCCTTGTTGAAATTTCATCGAAAATGTCTGAGGAAAAACTTGTTTTGCCGCGCCGCCGCCCAGATATTCCTTGACAGTAAGTGTTTGCTTTGGACGAGATAATTCCATCAGATGAGGGGCAGCTTCTGGTCCAACAGATGCTGCCATTCGCCTCCAGAACTCAGGGGACAAAATAAAGTGACGCTTCGCCATCTGTAACGCAATAAACTGTCCCACCAGATGCAGGGTGTGTAACGTAATAAATGCTCTCCCAGAAATCCCCACCCCGCCTCTGCCTGCAACTGGGATTACAAACTCTCACCTCCAGATGAGATTAAGACGCGTCGCCTCAGGTGCCCAGACCCTGAAATAATAACCCGTCTGTGACGATTAAAGCAGAAAAAAAACATAATAACGCGATGAAATAAAAATCTCATCTTTTTAATATGTTCTCTCCCTCCTCCTTTTAGGGGAAATCCTATTAGATTCCAGCAGTGTTGGCTGAGGAAAAAAAGGTTACTTTCCAGTCTTTCATCCCGTCTCCATCTTTTTTCCTTCATCTCTCTCTCTCTCTTTCTCTCTAACCTCCTAAAGAACTTTTCATTTTTTCTTTCCTTTCACCATCTTTCCATCTTTCACCTCTGTCTGTCTTTCTCTTCTAATATTTTCTCTTTGGCATGAATCCCGTTCGCAAATCACATTTCCCATCACCACCCTTTAAAGGTTATGTGATCAAAAGGCTGAGAGAGTGGACACGGTTTGTCTGCCAACATTCATCAGCGCGAACCAAACGATACATCAAGAATGTTTAAAATCGGAATAACGGCAGACTTAAAATACCGGCTCGACTGTCCAAAGTGACTGGCTCTTCCACCTCAGTGAGATCAACCAGACTGAAGATTTTGAAATCTTTTTACACAAATACACTGATAAATTAGAAATGAACCCATTAATAATAATAATAATAATACATTTACATGTTAAAAATACACACGTGTAAAACTCTTGTGGCACTCTCTAAAATTGGCTACAATTATGCATCTAATTTGTCAATGACATAAACAATTTCCTCCAATCAGAGCACAAGAATAGCACAAGCAAAATATAACTGAGGACCTATATTCAACCGTATTTACGATGAAAAAAAAGAAACATGACGCAGAATCGAGCTGTTTAATGTGCATCAAATATTGATGCTTTCATATATATTATGATCAGGGTGGATGTGGATGTGTGTGTGTGTGTGTGTGTGTGTGTGTATGTGTCATGGTGGACTGCCTACCAAATCAATCAGCCTATCAGAGAGCAGTGAAGCACACTGAAACCATTTACAGCACTCTGTACTTCAATACACCTGATGCCTGGGGACTTGTGTGTGTGTGTGTGTGTGAGAGAGAGAGAGAGAGAGAGATGATAGAGGGGTCATCCCATTTTATTTCCATCCCCCATGGCTGAGAGCTTTTAAGCCCCACCTACTCTTTGAATAAAGATTATGTTAACCAGTAGAACAGTTTAAGTATTTCAGTGCATGTTCAGTAACTGGATGACGTTTCTTTTTGCAGCATAAAGCAGAGCTGTAGTAACGGCAAACATTTCGTTTTAAAGCTGGTAAAAACATACGTCACATATTTAAACGTGTAACACTGTTTGCTACATTTACCTGCACCATGTAAAAACAGGTGAGAGCCAATCCCGGAGCAGATCATAGTGATGTGTACTGTTCTACAGGAGGGAGACTGAGTCTGAGCTTTACCAAACTTACAACGAACCACTTGTTTAAGTCCTGATAACCAGTGACCTCATCATACTCCTGTTTGGACCAAGTTGCTCTAACTTCATTTCCATGATGAGACAAATGGTTGAACCTCAAAGTCTGCTTGTAAGTCTAGTTAGTTTAGCAACAACTTATCATCTCAGTCATGATCCAGCTTCTGTTTAAGGTGTTGAATGAATGTGTTGTGTTAACTTGAGAAGTGCTAATTGTTGCCTGAAATCATTACAGATACTTTCATGACTGTGCACAGCTGAAGCACAGTCGACTGTCAGGAACGGTCGTGAAGCCACTTCAGCTTTGTCTTGGCTGTAAAGGCTGAGAGGTGAATTATCTGAGATCATGAGGTTTTCCACAACGACTGCTCTGCATACGTCTGTATTCATTCTCGTCTCAGGTCTGTCTGTCTGTCCCTGCTGCTGAAAAGCCCCCGCAGCATGTTGCTGCCACCAGCCTGCTTCACTGTAGAGATGGTACAGGAGACAGTCTTGGAGTCTATGGTGTTCACACTTGTTTAATTCACAATCACAGCAAAAATCCTAGGGGACCACAAAGCTAAAGATCTGATTTATGCTTATTCTTATCACAGAGGTGTACACAGAGTTCGTTGGATGTCATGGCTTCATTTGTGTCTTAACATGCAGTGTGAATGGTGGCGTCTTATACACGTAGGCACCATAAGGTTCCATCTGTCCACACTTTGTCTACTCGGTTGAATTTAAATCACAGCAGGACTCCAGACACAGGTACATCTCAGGGAATCAACTCGTCAAAGTGTCTGGTTTGCTTCAATTTCTAAAAACTAATTTTCATTTTGTTAATGTGGGTTTTTCAGCGTCGACTGATGGGTCAAAACGGCCCAAAGATTAAATCTACAACACATTAAAATAACACAGTTGGAACACACTCTCCGAAGTTACAGTGAAGTGTGAAGTACAGGTTATTCTTCAGCTTAATTCCTTGTCTTTGCTACATTTGGCTGAGTTCTTATGGGATGTAGAGAAGGAGGCGGTAACCCTTGAGGTAAAACTACACCTTCAGTTCAGCAGAGCGTTTCCTGTGCTATCAGTGAGCACAGAAAGAAACAGATGTAGACAGAGAGAAAGACCAGTCAGATTGTTTCTTTGTGTTCAATTAGTAGTAGACTCAGTTAAAGAAGCAGAGCAAGCAGCTGGACACACACACACACACACACACACACACACACACACACACACACACACACACACACACACACACACACACACACACACACACACACACACACACACACACACACACACACACACACACACACACACACACACACACACACACACACACACACACACACACACACACACACACACACACACACACACACACACACACACACACAGAGTGTAATACAGCTGACAAAGGACTGTTCACGGAGGCTGATCAAAGCTGTGGCAGATGGTCATGCAGGGACTAGCTAGCTACGCTTGGAGACACACACACACACACACACACACACACACACAAAGATGGTCTTATGAACAAAGTCCCATCCCATCTTCTTCCATCTCCTTCTGATACTCTTCTTTCTTCATTTCCTTCCTGATTATTTTTTCTTTCCTCAATTATCTCCGTATTTCTCTTTTCCTCTTTTGTTCCATTATCTGTGATTTTACATTAATTATAAAAGGTTGGACAGCATCCTCTTAAATGTGTTGGTTGTGTTGCCCAATAGAGGCACACGGCACTGATTCAACACCGGCTTCACAGACTTCATGTCGCCGTTCACACAAAACTTTCTGAAGTGGAGGACAACTGCTGTAAATATGTAAAAGCTTTTTGCACAAACAAAAACTGCACAGCTGTCATGAACACAAAGTATCTGCTGCTGTTCTCTATGAAGGACACTACATAGTTTGTCACATTATTATTATTATTTCAGTGCTACTGGAGGTTAATGTTGAACTGATTATTAGTGATAATTATTTATTTACACTTGAAGAGGAGTTTGAAGAAGAAGGGGTTTGATGTAGAGCAGAGACATGCTTTTTCATCAAACTCATTAATTCTTAAAAGCAACTGTGAACATTATCATTATTATTATTATCTTTTCTTAATATTCCTCACCGGGATATTCAAAAGTAATCTGCTGACAAAAAGGAATCAGAACTAATAAAACCTAAAAGCTTTATCTTACTTTTGAAATTAAATACTTGAAATGGTTCCAGTGTGCGCACACAAACACTATTTCACACTATTACACTATTTGTTCTAATTTCTAAATCTACATTATGTCAACTTGCTTTTTGTTCCCACAATTCATCACAATGTGAGTATGAAAACATTGTGTGAAGTCCACACAATGTAAGGAATACCTAGACTACACACACACACACAGACACTCTTTCTGCAAAGACATTATCTATTAAATGTTAATTACTGTAAATAACACACAACGGAAAAGTGTTTCCTGCCTTTATGTCACACACACACACACAATCAACCTAGATGTTCGGTGAACGGGGCCAGTGCTGTTATCAGATATAAATGACCCCCTCTACCAAACTAGACTGCTCAGGTTACTGCAAATCAATACACAGCAAATTACCAACACACTAACTCACACAGAAATACACAAAAACATAGGCAAGTGGCACACAAACACACGTGCTACGCACAGTCACACGCACGATCAAATGTAAATGCGTGCAACGACAAAAACATGATTAAGAGAGTCATCACTTCATCATTAATCATGTACTGTGGAAATATATAAGTCAAAGCAACAGAACTCCTCTCTTTCTTCTGTGTTTTTTCCTCCATCCTCATTTCCTCCTATTTAAACTCCTCATTACAGTGGATCCTTCGGATCCTTTAGATCCTTCACATTTCATCCTCTTGTCCTCTATCATAGGATGTAGCCAGTTATTGTCAAAGATGAACAAAAATATTTAAAGACAGGCACGAAACAAAGTCACGTTAAAGGGAAGTTCTAGAAATGAATCTATCGATGTACGAGAAACACATCGATAGATTCAGGAGGATGGTCAAAAAGATGGAGAATTGATTGGACTGATGAGTCATGAATTGAATGAATGAACTGGTGGACAGATAGATATGCCATGTATGTCTGGATGAGTGGACGGACTGATGATGATGCAGAGATGTACATATGAAAGATTAAAGATAAAAGTTGTTTGAACAGATTAAAAGGGTGCAAAATATAGTTTGAGGATGTTATGGAAAAATCACAATAACAGAAGATGAAAGGATTATTGACTGGATGGATGGGTGGATGAATGGATGGACATGAGTGGCAAGCAGATGGATGGATGGATGGAGATGACGGGCGAGCAGGAGGAACCATGGATACATGGAAAGATGGGTGGACAGATGGAACAGGGTTGAATGGAAATGTTTGCTAGAGGCAGAATGACACGTGTATGATGACGGATAGACATGCTGACTTGATGGATGAAGAGTTGGACGGACGGATGAGAGGATAAAAGTGGCCAGCAGGTGAAAGCTTGACTTGGGTGTCACTCGGAAAAAGGTTGTTATTAAGCAACGTAGCTGCTGAGACGAACCGCGTAGAGTTCTGAACGTACCTGACATTTTCCAGTGCGAACATCGTAGAGGGCCACCGAACCCTGGCGAGCTCCCACAGCGATGCGGTAACTTCGGTCACAGTACGCAACCATGTAAAACCTGAGGAAGTGGACAGCAAACACATTAACAATCAGATTGTATTATCTATTATCAATTTATCAAGGAACGAAAGAGAAACAGAACAACGTAAAGGTCTGTTCTGTACTAAGGAAATGGCTCTTCATATATCTGAATGGTTCCAGTTCATCCCACAGATGTTTAAAACCAGACTGGGATCTGTATTGGGATCATTTCTCATCAGTTTCTACTGAGCTACATCCATGTATTGTCCTGCTTGTGGGGTTTTGTTGCCGGGTAATGCCGTTACCATGGAAGTGTGTGTTTGGTCTGAAAGCTTGTAGCTCATAAGTGTCAAAGTAACTTCCAGATGAATACCAGGACCTAAGGTTTCTATGCAGAACGCCACATTGTAACGAGATGATCGATATTAATCAGTTCATCAGTCGGTGGATTTAATGTTTTAATGGCAGGTCGGTGTTTGTCTGTGAAGTAGAAACTAAGTTTGGACGAATATAAACCAGCACACGACCAGTCGGCAACATGGCTGCCTCATCCGCTTTATTATATGGTGCTGGCGATGTGGTTTAAGTATAACATCTCTTATACAATGTGTGCATTGGATTTTTTCATATAAACACAAATAATATTGTTATATTGATTCTTAGAGAGAAAGAAACATTCATTCATATATTCACCATTAATATACAAGCAGCCTCATGCCGTAAGGCTGACATCTGTCACCTGTGAGTTGATCCCTGACCTCTGACATAGAACACACCCCCAGGGGTCAACTTGCCTCACTCCTCCCCATTTTACCCCCACTGGCCTTATAAGGAAATATGGGGGGGCTTGTTAACACACCACTACACACACACACTTACTTGCAGATAGCAGGGAAACACTCCTGCAGTCCTTTCTTCTTCACCAGAGAACCTTCAATACAGTACATGATGATATCCATCACCTGCAGAAGAGATTTTTGTTACTAAAAACATGAATTTCAACCACGTCCTTTACTGGGACAGTGAAGAAGAAGAAGGTTCCCTGAAGTGTTCATTATATGTTTCATTTATATTTAATGCTGTTTAATGCTGTTTACCTCCACCAGCAGATCCACAACGTCTCCAGGCATCTTCTCTATCAGGATGTCAATCACTCGCAAGATCTCAGTTTTGGCTCTGGCCAGAGTGGTGGTGTGGATGTTCTGCTGTGACTGAGAGTTTGCCTGTGCTGCGTTGTATCGATGAACCTGGAAAAAACAAAAGAGAAATATAAATATATAAGTGGGGACCAAATTAAGGGACCATTTAAATCGCACCTCAGATTTAGATGAATGAAATACCCAGACTGATTATCTTTACTGATGTACACTGTGCGATTCACTGAGAACAAAACTATGAGGTCAGTGGATTAAAAATTGCACCGTAGATCAAACTGAAGAATCGAAATCAAAGGCTGATCCAACCAATGTGGCTCAGTGTGTGTATTGGCTGACACACAGCTGACAACATGTGGACATGCTCCTGATGAGATGTTGTCGTCCTGGGGGATCTCCGCCCACATCTAGATCAGGGGATCACTGAGCTCCAGGACAGAGTGTAGTCCTACATTAAATAGCGTATTCACTTTTATTTTTACTCCTGAGTTTAGGAATAGATAGTAAAATTATTGTTTTTAAATATTAAATAATGGTACCTTTGTAAAAAAACAAAACAAAAAAAAAACTGACAATTTAGTGAAGCTGAAGTTCATTTGTTTGTGAAGATATTCAAACAGTTCAGTCTCACCTCTCTCGCGATGGTGGTGATGAAGGCGGGCGGACGAGCAGTGGCAATAAGAGAGAGGGCGTGGCGGGCAGAGCGAGCTGAATCTGCTGGTGGATTAAGCGGCAAACCCATGGTGACGCTGTGTAGACAGGAGGAGAAATGATTTTCTACCAACAAGCCCCAAGTCACGTCATGTAAACCTTTTCTCCTGAGCAAACAGGAATGGCAAAAACAAGTTCAGCTAAGTAATATGTGACTTTTAACATCATCAGCTCACATTGATCACATTCAAAGCCTGTAATCTACAAACTGCTATTTGTATTTTCTTCATCTGGAAACAATAATCTGACGTATCATCTGTGGTTTGTTGGCTGATCCTCTGCTCAAGGAAACTGATGTGTGTGGTTTACTCAGTGTTCCCAGCAGCACAATGGTGTTTGTATGACTGAACCAGAGTGTGTGTTCATGGTAATGAAGAAGCATGTGGAGAAAACATTTAAGAAGAAACATTTAAATAGATAATATTGGAGGACAATAACTAGATAAGAGTAAGAAAAGTAGCAGAGACGCAGAGAAATCGAGCCTCACTAATATATGGAGTGAAGAGATTAGCAGGCAGCTTATAATGTCAAGGCCGAGTCAATGGGAGCCATTCACCAGACGATAGCATAATGGACTCCCACAATGCAATAGGAATTAGACATACACACACCCTAACAGCTGGCCACACACCCCTCTGAGTGTGTGTGTGTGTGTGTGTGAGAGAGAGAGAGAGAGAATAAGAGAGACAGAGAGGCCGAGCGAGGCCACCTTGTTAACAAATGACTCTGGGGAGAGAGAGAGCAGAGGGAGGGAGTGATGGGTGAACGGATGGCCGAGCTGCAAGATTAATCTCCTGTGATTACAGATCACAGCTACAGATCCTGTAATTAATACTGGTAATATATAGGCAATATATCAGCAATATTGAGATGTTTAATTTCATTTAGAGAGGCGGCTGTAATTGGAAACAGTCACAATGTTGATATAAGGCAGCGGGAGTACAGGGAGCTAATTGTACTGAGAACCACTGAGGTTAACAGGCAACATTTAGAACGTTTAATGAAATAATCTGGATTATTATTATGGGTCAGAGGAGAACACACACACACACACACACACACACACACGTTTGTGTTACTATTTTTGTCCTTTCTACTACACACACTACCTCTCCATATAAGGCAGCCCAGTACAACTAACTGTGACTTCAATGCTAAAAAAAAAAAAAAAAAAACGATAACGAAAAATGTAGACAGTGTGACAGAGCACTGGTATTAGATGTCAACAGACATGTGAACTCAAAGAGTCTATTACAGGTTTATAAATATATAAACTACAGATCTATAAATGCCAGTGTGTGTTCATAAGAGTCTAGACTGATGTGTTCAAACCTCTTCATTCAGCCTGATAATCTAAGAATCAAAGAGGGTTCAGAATACAATCGTCCGAAAAAGAAGAGAAACTGAAAAGAGACAGAGAAGGCAGTTGCATGATGGATGCTGTTTTTACCGCCAACTACAGAATGAATCACGGCTAATCAAAAATGTCACTATTGAATTTTCTACAAACTGACTTAAGGAGTCGTATTGGTTGTTTAATTTTGTGTCGACAAACTGCTAAACTGCTACATATACCTAAGAAATAAGGGTAAATGGAACTTTAAAACAAAACAAAACAAAACAAAAAAAACAGATTGTGGATTCGGATTCAGAACTTACTGATGCAGAGTTAGCGCACACACACGCGCACACACGCGCACACACACACAGAGGGATAAGGGTGTTCACCTAGTAACATGACTGCATTCACAGCCAATATCACACTGACATTATCCAGTCAATACTGAGTCACACACATAAACACACAGTGAGGATTGGAAGTATTGATTTTTTTGTGCGTGAGGGAGGGGTGAAGAACCCCAGTCATATGATGAGAGTCCCTGCTGCACAAACCAAGACTGACTGTTCACACTGGTTTACTCAGTGAGTGACAGACGAGGTACCTGTCCAGTTTATTAATCTACAGATTCAACTATTATCTGTTTGGGACAAAAACACAAAACTCATCTTCGTGTATTGTGAAGTGTGGGGTTTGTTTTTGATAAAAAAACACATACTGCAACTGTGATTCTCAGCGACGATCAAATACCGGTGGGTGTTTTCTGCCCTGTGGCCTCACGCGCCACAGCAGTGAAACAAAGAAGACACTGCTCTAGAAAGCTGCAGCTGCTTTTCCATGGGAACTGTCCGGGATCGCCTCCCACGCTGTGGATGAGACAGCATCAAACCGCAGCCCAACGAGCCAATCATCAACAACAGGCCATGCGCTGTGTGTGTGCGGACCGCTTTTCATTTTATTTCGAGAGGTGTGCGCCGAGTTCGCCTGCCAGCCACAATTACACGGTTGCAGGGGTTTGTGGGCACATGCATTACTGCAGCGACCAGCATGAGGCACCGAAAATGTTGGATTAAGAGAAGAGGGGACTTAATAGCCATTTCGTTTACTAACTACAACACTAACATATGTATGTAATACTAACAAACGGACGCACCAAATAGTTGACGACTTAACTAATATATGAGTATGACTAACGACTAAATATGAGATTTATAATTATAGCAGTTTCACAGACTGAATGACATCTTTTCAAACAACTTCCAGAATTACAACACTTACTTTATGAGATTTTATTGTTATTTTCTCAAATTGTCAAATCCTGTCACCGTCTGATATGAAATGAAACGCATTTCATGTGTTTGGATGAAACCGACGAAAACAAGAAGCCCCCATGGCTTTCTGTGCATTATTATTTGTCTGAGGTGAAATGTTCTTTTGTGTTCATGAGTTAATGTCCTTGGTGACATCCCGTTGTTATGCCTGCAGGACACACACACACACACACACACACATTATGAAAACATTCATTCAGCTCTGATGGATTTTTTTTCAAAAATACGAAGACAAAAACGCAATATCAAGAGGAGAATATTTATACCTCCATGTGGATTATACACCATATTCTCTCTCTCTCACACACACACACACACACACACACACATTTATCTTTGCAGTGGAGCCCAGCAGAGAGGGAAACATCAACAGGTCATTGACTAATAAAAAGAATAACAACAAGAATAGAATCACACTTGTCTTCCGGTTCTGTCCTAACCCACCTTTCATATTTTTGTGGGACGTCTTAATAACTGGACACCTACAATGGAAATGTTTAGGTCTGACCAGCTTTTGTTTTGATTATTTCAACAACACACACCTGCAAACATCATATAAACTGTATCCACATTTATATCTATGTGTGTTGGTTTTTGGTGTAAAGGTTTTCACATTTAGTGCTGCTGATGGTGCTTAATGTTCTGTAAACTTCAAAGAAATATATTAATTAAAATACATCAGCAATTGAAATAAGTTGATCAGAAGACAATGCAGCATTCAAACTGATTCAGTATTTTTCTAATTTTAAAATCTACTGAAATATACTGATCTGACTCCACAAACACAGTCTGTCATTGTCTAAGCTGAGCTGAATGCAGTATGTATGTGTGACTGTTCTCAAAACTCATAGACTCAAATCGTTTGATATTTTTCCAAAGATTGTTTTTTTTTTTCTTTCTTATCACCGAACATTCACTTCACATTTCGTTCACCCGGACAAACGCAGTTGATTTTGCACCACCTACACCGCATCTGCTCTCATCTGCTTGTATCTTTTGTGATGCTTAGTGGTTTTTCTCATTTTTCCGACTTCATATCATCATCCAACATTATTCCTAAAGCAAACATTTATACCAACATTATGTTAGTGGTGGTTGTAACACTTGTAGTATTTCAGTGATAGATAGATAAATACTCAATATATTATATAAAATTTTGTTTTCTAAAATGAGTCTGTATATTTTCTATGCTGTGTAAGGATCTTTATTTGTGCCCTGGTGTTGTTTACTTTACTTTACACACACAAAGACAGACAGACAGACAGAGACGGAGCACACACACACACACACACACACACACACAGTGGTAGCAGACATATCTATACTCATTTAACCAGACTGGCCCGGCTTGAGTTTCAACCTTAATAGGATCAACTCATGTTGGCCAGTTAGATTTCAGCAAGGACACACACTCATGACACTGACTGTGTGTGTGTGTGTGTTGTGACATACATGAGAATATGGCACTGAATTAACCTCTCCATGTGCTCCATGTTCACCTTCTCTTGTATAAAACAGCGCTCCACCTTGATCACAGCCTCGCTGTGATTGTATGACACCAGTCATGACCTCTCTCTGTGCACGGCCGATCCAGGAAGTGAAGCCGACGCTGCTGCTGTCAACATCTGTGAGCTGACAGCAACTTCTGACTGAGGCCTCTCATAAAGTCATTTTATCACCTCAGACGTGTAAAAACACTTTGAGCTCAAATTATTTTCACGTCTTCAGCCCGTCCTCAACCCACACCGACTCAAGTGAATATCACTTAAAAACATTAATCAACAGCTCCTGCTGCAGACACTAAGAGCTTTATAAAACTCTGCCATCTGAACACCTGGACTGACTATTACACTATAAAGCCGGTGGTGTTTCTTTTCAAGCAGTTCTAGCGAGGTAAAGAAAAGGAAAAGTAAAGATCGTATCACATGAACGTGGGATAACACACGAAAACGGACAGAGGATTCACATGTCAGAGCAACGCAGACATCGTTACATCATCATAATGTCCTGCAATCAGATTACAGCCTGGCTTCCATAACTCAGTGTGTCAGCTCTATAATGTCTAAGTGTTTCTGTGTGTGTGTGTGTGTGTGTGATGACTGCACAGTCATACAGCAAAGAGATGAACACAAATACAAAATGAACCAATCACTTCCTGAGCTGTTACTGTGTTCAGAGAGTATTTAACAACACAAATTAGCTTTAATGTGTTTTGTTTTAGGTCTAGTTAGCTCCAGATGCTAACCATCCATCCATCCATTTTCTACCCCTTTATCCCGTAGTCGGGCAATTTAGTATGCTCAATTCACCTATCCACCAAATGTTTTTGGCGGTGGTAGGAAACTGGAGCTCCCGGAGGAAACCCACGCAGGCATGGTGAGAACATGCACTCACACACAGAAAGACCAACCAGATGCTAACCATTAAATAAAAAAAAACTTTTAAACTCACAATATTTTACCAATGAGTTCAGCAACAATGTGCAAATTCTGGATATAAAACTTGCATGAATTGTTTCAAGTTCTCACAAACAAGACTCGGCCGCTCAGTCGCAATATTCTAACATATACGTCCTCATGTCCTCTCTCTGTTGTGTTTCTTTATCGAGCGCAGTTGAGAATTTACTTAAACGATCTATTTTAGGATATGAACTGGGATGTGTTTGTACTTCTGTCAATAAAAGAGGCGTATGACTTTTTGTGTGTGTGTGTGTGTGTGTATAGGCCTGTGGACTCACTTTGCCAGCTGCTTCTCTGCATCTGCACACAGCTCCAGCAGTCCCATGAGCACGGCTGACACGTCCATATACGGCTCCCACACAGTGAAGCCTCGCCCGATCAGATCAATGGCGGTGCGGCGGATGGTGCTGTGGGGGGGCAGCTTGGGACTGGGGGGCTGCAGCAGCAGGAAGGTCAGTGCCTTACCTGTAAATAGTAGAAACAGTGGAATCAGAGTAGAGGAATGTGGGGTTTTATCTGGAAACAGGAGCCTGTTGTGGTTTAACATCCAAGATCACATTTTGCACAAATTCAGGTCTCATTTCTCTGTAGGAGGGAATAATATCAGGGCAAATATATTTAAATGTTGTTCAGATGAAGTCCAACTTTAGATACCACAACTCAGTGGCCACCATGTTCCTTCTTATTTGACATGACTGTGTTTTCTTCTGAAATACGACACCAAATGTGACTATTCTGTTTCAAAACACTTATTGTTCATTGACAGACAGTGGACGTCCGACACCAACGCTCTGAAAACTTCAATGAAATGTGTCTGGTTTATATCAGTGACTACTTGCACATAACTAATGTAATGTAAGACTGAGCAGATCTACTGCACAAAAGGCACAAAACATATTCCTTCCTTTTTCCTATGGCAGCAACACTGTAGCATCACAGGAGCCATCTGAAACAATGGTATGTTCTATAAAGAAATCATCTCTGCTTATGAGCAAAAATAATAAAATCCAATGTTTAAAATTAGGTTTGGATAAAAATGATTCAACTTTTGTGTGTGTGTGTGTGTCTCTCTCACACACACACACACACACATATATACACACACTCGGGGGATAAAGGCAGCGAGCAGGATGGAGGTCACTTCATAGCTGACCTGACATTTGAGCCAGTCTCTGTGGGGACAGCCTGACCATTAAGATTCCAGAAAATATCCCCCATCCCTCAATAGCATCCTCCATCCAACCTCTCTCTCTCTCTCCCTTTCTGTGTCTCTCTGCCAGTCTCACCCACAGTAACCTGAGGTTCACAGTTTTTAGCAAATACTTCACTAAGTGGTGAACAAAGATTATGTCTAGAAAAATCTAGAAAAGGTCAATTAAACACCTGGAGTATGTGTTTCATATGACATTGGAAATGTTAACAGAAACCCATATACATGAACGGTTTGTAGCGGTGATGTGACTCTACATGAGAGTCAGGAAGGTTCTGATCTTCTTCCTCTCTGAATCCACTCAGATCAATACAAAATTGTATTTTCACCTTAAATGTAAATGCTAAAGAGTAATAATATAAAGAAACATATCTTATAATGTGGGCCATTTACTTGAAGTATTTATAATCCTGTGGTGGCTCTTAAGGTCCTCCATTCTCCAGACACACAGCTAATCTCATCATCTGGATCTTCTGGCATTTTATCATCAGCCCGCCTTAAATGGCAAACCCCCCTTCCTTATTGGTTTATAACCACACACACATAGAGCCTATGGATGAGGCTATGAAAGATCTCGCTGGAGACTAACTGTGTTACAACTGCTGGCTATGACCGTTCTAATACAGTATATATCAGCACTGACAGAGCACTAACCGTGTTAGCATTGCAGGGCTATATTGTTATGGGTGACAGAGAATCAGAGATGAAAACCAGTGCTAATGCTGTTAGCTGCTATGACTGTTGGTGGAGAGACAAAGAGTCAGACGGGCAGATCAGGTGAGTTGCATGTTGGGACTGAATCGGCGGCAGGGTTGTGAACTTTAACCCCTCCAGCTGGTCGTCAACATGTAAACAAACACCAGAAGGAGCTCAAATCAATCATGTTTTTGTTGCATACATCAATAAACATTTAGCAGAGGTCAGGAGTCGACTAATAATCAACGCTCTATGAATGTGTGTGAACATGTGCTGGGACTTGTAGTGTAGAGAATTTTAAGGTGATCATGAAGACTAGAAAACCCAACCCACAAAGAGGACTGGAAATATGGTGCTGATTGAACTTTGACCTCCAAAGAATGATAATTTCAAATCAAGTAAACACAGAAATCAATTATACTGAGTTACACTGCTGTCTCAACGCTCTCTCCACCCACACCTCAGTGACAATGGAATGAAAAGGCAGCAGAGAGAGACAGTGGTGGGCCTGGGCTTCTGTGCTACTGAAGCCTTTATCACATGGGACGTTGTTTATTAAAAAGTGTTTTCCTGCCTGCAGGCAGATCTCTCTCTCTGATGGACTGAAACTCCATCATCTTAGACTGCAGCTTGTCAGTCGTTCTTGTTCAGGGAACACCGGGTCACGCGCTGCAGAGGAAAACTCACAGAGTCTGACGAAGACTCATGTCACCAGCTGCAGTTAGCAGGCTAGCAGGCTAACAGGCTAATAGTCTAAGGGCAGGTTAGCAACCAATGAGCTTTTAGAGTTAAATATCAAGATAGGTATGATCTGCATGATACATCTGAAAAGTGGATACCAAGTTAAGTTAGTTAAGTAGTTAACTCAATTCAAACAGTTTTAAAACAGTCAGACAGGGTTGATTACAGACAACCCCCTACGTTTTATCAGATGTTGCCGCTACACAACCAAACATTTTTAAACATTCAAGTTTTAACCATAAAACTGTTTCTCTCTCTATCCGTTATTGTCTTAAGGGTCAAAGTTCAACTCTATAGAAGCAGTGAAGGTGACTGTGGGTGGACAAGTGGCACAGTCTTACAGCCACATTTGCGCTGATGAACCTCTTAATAATTGTTTCTAGACAACGAAGAACAAGGGCGTTAACAATCAGTGCTGTAATTGGCTGGATTGTGATTCGAATTTACAGCCCCTCCCCCTCTTCGTTAGTGAGCAGGAAGCGAAGAGGTCAGGACCGGTCCATTTCTCACAGCGGACATCTTTCTTTAAAGGTCGGACAGGACCAAATGAACCAGTAGCTATTGACGAAGCATCAGTCGGCCATAATGAGCTGTTAGTTAGAGCAGTAAACATGTCACATTAACACACAGAGGATGATTAGAGCAGGAGGAGGAGCAGGAAGGAAAGAAGGAAGAAAGAAAGGAGGAAGAGTGTGAAATAGTGACATATTAGTGATGTCTTAAGTTTACCGAGCTGAGTCGAACACTAACAGGCTCTCTACTTTCTTTCCCTTCTTTCCTATCTCCTTGTTCTCTCGCTCTCGTTTGAGTTTCAATGAAATGTGAAGGTAAATCAATGCTGAGGACTTGGTTAGTGGATGAGAGGCAGATCAGGCCGGCTGCCAAGAGAGCGAGAGCCAGAGAAACGGGACCAAAACAGGAGAGAGAGAATGAGAACCAGTTTGAGTGAGAAACAAAGACGTGGTGTGAATGTAGCTAAATGTCATATCATGAAAAGCAGCTCTATTTGGTCAACAACCACCCATTGTATTAAGCATCACTGTCCACCGCTAACTGGAAACGAGCATTACATCGCATCTTAGTGATCAGATTGTCAGAAACAAAGCTGGCTGCTATGTGCTCAAGCTTTTAGTGCTGCCTTATTGAGACAACTGAAATTTGAAACTAATACCAACATGTTTAAATATAAGTTTAAGGACTAATTACTTAATAGTGATAGACATTCACATTGAGAATCACTATAGAAATGCAATTCATTAAGAAAATCATTGTAACAAATATTTGCATTTACAGAGAAATTCAACTATGTTAAGATGTTAATTGATTAGTAATTGATTAAATATTAAATATATATATATATATATATATATACACACACACAGTGTACAAATGTATAAGCACTACAGATAAGCTTCTTCTTACCCTTCAGGTAATAATGTTTCATCACGTTTAGTTTTTCTTGAACTAAAAACATTTAAACTCTACCCGGCTCTGACTTCATGTACAGCATGATTTACTTCTACGTTTCAACCAAACAAAGACACTTTTTCCATCTTCTGGCTTTCCCTGCTGAAGGTTGGAATAGAAGAGAAAAACAATTTTCAATCAGTTCTGAAATATATTAACTCTCCTCAGAAGGTACTAGAGAGATTTTGACGAGGTACTTGAAAGATTTGGACTTTTACTGTGACCATTATTGTCCTGTGATGGTAAACTGACATTGAGTCTCTTTTATCTTGTCCATCCACATCCTCCCTTCCCTCTGCCATCATCTGTCCTTCTTTCTGTCCTTCCTTCCTTCCTTCCTTAGGCTTAATCTCCACCTCCATCTCCCCTACATTTCACCCCTCACAACATGAAAACATCAATCTATACTCTGCTGTATAGACTACTGTACCCTCCCTCTCTCTGGGTGGACAGCTCTCATTTATCACACACTGTGCTATATGCCAACAACACCGATCCATCTTTCAATTTCATAATAGAGAGAGGACAGGGGGTAGATGGAGAGTGGAAAGAGGGAGAAAAACAACAAACTGAATGAGAGCAGAAAAAAAAAAGAATAGAGTGAAAGGAAGACAGGAGGAAGGAGAGAGGAGGAATGAAAGCAGCAAAACAAATGAGGAAGACTAAAAGAGGAAAACAGAGAAATGTCTTCCAACATGCTTTTATCTTTAAATATCTATTTGAGCTTAAGGAATAAAATGTTTTAAAGGGTTCACTCAGTGTGTGATGTCACTTAAAGGACCAGGTCTTAGCTCACAGGAGTCTCATTAGAAGAATGTGAATCTTTTTTTTTTATTATTACAGTATTATTATTTCCTATGAGATCCTGAATGATCCTGAATGTTCAATTGAATGAAAATGTCCAATTAACACAAGAAAAAGAAGAAAAATGTTGATATTTTTCAAAGCTACAAGTTGACAAAGATCACTTGAGCGGATCCTGGATCAAATGTTCATGCTTCAGTGAAAAGTAATACTTTAATGTGAATAAAAGTCACAAAAGGATTTTTTTTTTTTTTTATTCTGCTTCTTTACTCAAATGAGAGAAGATCTGAGTCCATGTCGCTCTCTAGACCACATCACACTTCCAGTCTCAGGTGGTTCTGTTATTTTTTCTGTCACTGTGTAACTCTCAGAAGACACGAAGTTAACAGCTGTAATACTTTCTTTTTTGAGTTCCAGTTATGTTCCAAGTGACACGGTTGCTATTAAGTTTTCTTTCGCTGCAGGGCTTCAGCTTTAAGCTCCGACGTACAAAAGTGAATTTTTTTTTTTTAGCCGTTCCTGGAAATTTCAAAACTCCCACTAAATAATAAACTGGTGACAGTAAGTGTATCATGTCGAAACAAGCAAATGACATGTGTGCAGTTTTCTGAATCCAACCCAAAACACTTGTATGAACATAGCTCACAAAAAAAAAAAAAATTACAGTCATGTACTGGATTTGTCCAACATTGTCTCATGGACTTTTTTTTAACTGATATTTGATTTTTCTTATTTTAGTGCTTTATATTAAGATAAACACTGAACTCTGATGACACTGAGAAGTTTGATCGTTTCAGTAAAATGAATCAGCTGTTTATTGTACAAACACTGCAAACACGATGTTTGAATGATACCCAGCCGGAGGAGTCGCAACATTTTAAACAGACGGAGCTCAGGGGGATCAATTAAATCTTCAGTTTGTTTTCATCTGATGATATAAGCTTGGGTTTTTTGTGTATGTGTGTGTGTCTGATGAGTCCACACAGGTGTTCTGACTGATGCTTACAGGTCCAACTCAGGAGAATCATGCTCCATGACCTATCAGTGAGGGGAGAGGCTCTGTCGCTGGGCGGATGCCCCTATAGGCGGCCAATCTGAGCTCAGGAGCAGCGGGATGGAAGAACAGCTCTGCTTAGTGCAGGTTTGATGCCCACTGAGGTCCAATGCTGCAGGCACAGTGTGGCACAGTCTAGACTCAGTGAGTGAGTGTGTGTATGTGTGTATTAAGTGTAGAAGTCAGTGGCAAGCTCCTTAAGGTGTCAAGCTTGGTGGATGAAAATCAATTCCATCTCCCCTCATCTCACCTCTAATCCAACGCTGAAGTTTCTACTTTGTCAGTTGTGAATTTCAGAGTTTGGGAAAAACCACAAGTCAAGACTAAAGCATGAACCACTGAACATGTCGGGGTCTCTCTGAGACAAGCCAGATGTATATTCATTTGTGCGTGGTAGGATTTTTCAGGTCTGAAGATTTAAAGCTATTCTAGTGGGACAGGACAAAGCCCACTAAGTGGACTGGTAGTTTTAGACTGTAAGACCTTGACAAAACATGTAACCATAGTAACAGATTTTGCATGTTTTTTTTTTTTTTTGCCTAGCTCCGGCGGTGACTACCAATGATCTCTGGTTGAGCAGATGTGACATCACAGCACAAACACATCACATCACAGTGTACGTGTTGCCTCTACTTACATGTGTGTCTGGCCAACGAGTAGTTGGACGACCCTCCGCTCGTCAAGCCGAAGCCCTCGGGTGCCTGTCCGATGGTGCGAGCTCGCACCGAACCCTTTGGAGGCTCGATCTCAGCGCCGAACTCAGCCCCGATGACTCCCAGGAGCACGATGGCGGTGGCCTGTTTACGACGTTCTTCGTACGAGTTGGAGATTTTCTTGGCGTTTGGCGGAAGGTTGGACAGACAACCTGGTTGAGACAGAGAGAAATCAACACCAGCTTCTTTTGATGGCCCCTGCTGATATCTGCATGTCTATTTCATTTCATTATTTAATTTAATACTTAAGTCACATGTTGACAAATCCATGAAAACTGTGCATGCTCATTTGCTGATAAAAATCTGCAAAATTCCGGTGAGTGGCACTTAAATCGAATATGATCTTGTCAACCTGTAAATATGAACATTCAGGGTAAATAATTCAACATGTTAAGTTGGAATAAATTGTTTCAGATAACATTAACCCAAATAATCTCGGCTTCTTCATTATCCGACAGCAACTTCAAATTCCAAACATTTTCCCTTTTGTTGTTGTTAGACCAGCCACTATCTACTTGTTCATTTATCTAAAACTAGATTGTGACAAAGGAAGGAAAAAAGACAAACTAACTGATTTCTAAGAAATCTCAGACAGCTACGACAAAATATTGCACATCTCTTTATTTTCGTCTTTGACATTTTCAGAGACGGTTTAGGTGAAAAGAGAGTGTGGGGGATCTTTTTTTTTTTTTTTATTCTTTTTCATTTCTTTCTCTTTCTTCCTTTTCATGCTGAAAGGTGGTTAAAAAAAAAAAAAAAAAAAAAAAAAAAACAGCAGGCCTGTGAGTCTCCAGTGAGCTGATAACATCTGAACGGGCACACTTCTATTGTCCTGGTATTAACCATTACTTACACACACACAGGCGCACACACACACACACACACACACACACGCAAGCACACACGTGCACGCGCGTGTTTTCTTCTAAGACCTGCAGCACTTCCCCACTGTGTAGCCCCTGTTACACGCGCACACACAAAAGAGGTTATTTTGAGGTTGTCTTGGGCAACACAATACACTGACACGCCCACACACACGTCCAAAATCCTTCCAGAGGTCCCGTGTGTGTGTGGGGTGTGTGTGTGTGTGTGTTTGCACTGTGACTAAAGGCTTTAAGCGGGACAATAAGATGTGTGCCTGTGTGTGTTTGTGTGTGTGTGAGTGTGTCTGTAGAGACTCACAGTAGGAGATGACAGCTCCTTACACACCTTGGATCAAAGGCTCACATAAAAAAAAAAGAGTGTGAGTGTTTGTGTGTGAGTGTGTGTGTATGCAATGACCAATCACTGATGAATACACAGACACAGAAACAGACCTTTCCACCGTGTCCTCCCTCTGATTTTATTGCCTATATTCCTTCTCTCTGGGTGAGCAAGCGCAGCCTTGGTATGGACTTGTATCGCAGACAAACGAGTACAAGCTCCTCACGCAAACCAGAACACACACACACACACACACACACACAGTGTCTGTGGGGACTGTCAGCACTCTAATGTAATTGACAACACTGAGTCTGAGGAATCACAGCAGCAGCTTGTTGCACCAGCTACTAAAGTTAAATTCAGACTCAGATCATTTGGAGCATATAAAATGTGACACACTCTTCAGGCCTGTCACTGATGGAGCTGCTCAGTGCAGTCAAAGTGTCCCTGAATGGGGTGGGATTCTCCATCAGGGGTGATTGCAGAGCTATTATCCACCACCACCACCTCCACTAGGTGGATGGGACAGATTTCAGGACAGAGCTGGTCTTAATCAGCGAGTCTTCATTTCCACAGTGGAGATGCTGCTGCCCAAAAAAAAAAAAAAAAAAACCTCTCTGCCACAAGAGTGTAGAAGAAAGACTGTTCTCTTCGCTGCAAAGAAACTGAGTCTCCTCAGCAGGTAGAGACTGTTCTGGCCCTTTTTGCACAGAGATCTGATCTGAGATCAGGTAGACACTAAATACTTTAAGATTTCACCATCTCACTGTGTGTTTACAGGATGTTTACTTTAAACAACATCTGGTTAATTTCATTTGTTAGGTGTAAGTTCATATACTTATTCCAGTCTAAACTGCAAATGTTTGAATGACACATTAAACGCGGACAGTTAGTTTGTTATCAGATTGTGTTTGTTCGTAACGGCGACTTTGTTGTCGTGCTGGAATTTTCAGCTCCATTTAAATGTTCATCTGGAGGACTCACTTCACCAAAAGTGACCGTCATTGTGATCAACAGAGAAGAAAAGAAACCGCGCTAAAGGAAAGTCAAAGGGAGAAGACGTCACGTCCATGCCCACAAGGTCTGATTGACAGTTGGTATCTGAAAAGCACAGTACAGACGCACTTAAGCAACAAAGGTGATAAATGAGTAAAAAAAAAAAGTGGATCCTTGAGTTTTATAGTCACATAGGACTTTTATGAAAGAATAAAACTTAAAAAAATAAAAAAAAAAAATACAGTTTTATTCAAAAATTTTGTCTTTTGTTTTTGTGTTTGCTCCTCTTTCCATTTTTCAGACCCCCAGAGCCCCCTCCCCCAATATTTCCATACTATATCCTGGTGCTCTTTATAATGAGATTGCTAAAGGCCAGCTGTCATTTGGAAGAAGGCCCAGCGGCCGGCTCTGATAAATGGATTACAGATGGCATCCATCCCCTTGGCCAGACTGGCCTACTAGATAACAGAATTAGAGATAGACTCCCAACCAGAATTACTAAAAACTTGAGATCAACATAGAAAAAGAGAAAGTATGGAGAGGGAGAGACAAATTCAGACAGAGAGATGGTGTATCTGCAGGTTACAGGGACAAAACCCAAGTAATAACATCAACCTTTACAACCTTGTTTTAGGAGACAGAGGTGAGTGGTGCAGCTAAAATAGCTTTTATATATGATCTCTGGACAGTGTCTGTAATGTCAAGAGAAAGAGGTGAAAATTGCCCTTTCACACAGCAGACAGTCACAGAGAGTCACTGTGGCTCTGTTTGTGGAAATGATATCAGCGTAATTGTGAAACTTTATACGCGGTGTGATGGGGATTCATGGGAAGAATGTGTGTAGACACCAAAATCTAAATATAGTATAGTATATCAGCAGCTTCCAAAAAAAAAAAATCTGTTTTTATACAACACTGAATCTGAGCATTTGTCTGAAAGAATGAAGGATGGTTTGATGGTTGGTTGTTATATTTTTTTCAATTTAGAATGTTTTTGGGGCTCTCACTGCTTAACTGTTCCACATATTAGAATTCTTTTGAAAACTTAAACCCAGAACTTTTCAAAGTTTGCAAAAGCACCAAATAAGTCAGGATGAGATGTGGAGAGTGACGTAGATGTAAGGATGCTGTGATGACTGACCATCCTTTTGATTATAAAAGACCTTGCAGATGCCCTGAATGTTCATTACTGGTGAGATGTGAGGTTTTCAGCGGACGGTCAGCGGGTAGCATCACTTCCTGTCCGTGTACCTCCTGCCTCTCAGCCTGTATGGATGGACTGATTGATTTTTGAAGCCTATTGATCTGCTTCCTTCACAACCGGCAGATCTATTATAATAACATTGTATCTAAATCATATTTGTTGGCCAACCTGCTCCCAAACATAACCCAATAAACTAAAGAGGGGGATGGATGAGCTCCCCTCTCTGCTCGCCTGTGCTCAGCTAAATCTTCATAAAAAACAGAAATGGATTGGGATAAAAAGGCTTTCTGTCTGAAATGACATTATCTATAAAGGAAGGAATCTATTAAAAAAGGCAGGACGGTGTAATGCAACAACCTGTGGAGTCCATGTAATCATTGTAAAAATATGAACTTGTCATAAAAAAAAAAAAACTGAAATATTAGCAGAGAGAGAGAGAGAGACAGACTCCTTCTCCTTTAGGAAAAAGTTGGTTATATTCACTACTGCTGAAAAGTTTGGAATACCAACATTTTTCAAGTTTTACTGAAATTTCATCAGTTTCTAGTCTAGTCTAGTGAATGACCTTAAATCTGGACAATTCCATAGGAAACATATCTTTTTAAAACCTACACAGACAGAGAAACATTTGTTACACTTCATTGGTATAAGTATCAAGTGGTATAAAATCATATGTTGCAGGCAAAACTGGTGCAGTGAAGTGACTATTTTCCATTAATGGCAGCATATTGTGTCATATTGTTGCATCGATGCTGTTTTTAAGGGTTAAGGAATTAAGAAAGTAATTAACTTGCATCTTTCCTTCTAAACTCCAACAGACCAGGGAAGGTGTGCTGAGGTACCTGTTACCAAGAGGTTACCATGTCCTGGTAACCTCTTCATGTCCTGTAAGTTGTAAAGCAGAGCCTCTATAGACTGAACCTGGACTTAGTATGACAGCAGCATTATCCTACTGACAAAGGGCACTGCTACGGGGGAATACAGTTTCCATGAAGGATTGTACTTGGTCCTCAACTGTGTTTAAGTAGGTCGTATTGTATATCTAGTGCAAAGTAACATCCACCCAAAGCATCACACTGCCTCACTGGCAACTTGTCGTCTTCCCATAATGCATCCTGGTATAATATCTTCCACAGGTAAGTAACGGACAAGCACCCGCCATGATGTAACAGAAAATGAGATTCCTTAGTCGATGGCGTTTTCTTTCATTATCTCAATTGTTTGTTTGTGTTGGTAGGAAACAAGAGAGAAACCTGTGCAAATGAAAGGGTTTGGTAAATAAGGATGAAAGAAACACTGATTAAAAAAAGAAAGGTTGAGCGGGGAACGAAAGGTCATGTGGCAGAGAAACGAGCTAAACAGCAGGAGGGAAGGAAAAGAAGAGGGCGGGCTAAAAGACGGGGATCATGCAGACGCTGAGGGAGAAAAGGGAAATCAGAGCAGAGCTGATCTTTTTGGATTGAAGATCAGTGATCAATATAAAACAATCAGTTCTCAGCCAATTAATATGGCACTGAAAACGACCTGCTGTCACCCAGACGCTAAAAACAGATCATTTAACCTCGGTAGATAATTTAATGATCATTCAAAACAAATAGGAGCATAAATACTGTCTTTTACTGATGGAAATTATTGATACAAATAAAATAATGTAGTTTATTTAAACTTCCTTTGTCATTGAAATCTACTGTGTGTGTGCATCATGACTGAAATCAGTACCGTTCTACTGCAGTTTCAATCTTTAGTCGCTGACATAATCACAAGACAATGTCCGGACAACATCCTCATGTTTCTGTTCACACTGCAAACACTTTATTTTCTTCTTTTTTCTCGTGTACATGTGGCAAAAATGCAACTTGCACTAACACAATCAAAACACTTCATTCATATTTCAGATTAACTGATTATAAAAAGGGGTTTGTTGTGCTCAGCGGTATATTTGTGGTTAGCGAGGTAAATACAGGTTCACTTCTGGGTTTTCGTTGTTAAATCGGCCGTGTTAAATCACGGTAACATATGCTGGGCCGTTGTTCTACACCGACGCAGATTAACTTCAACGACGTGAACCACTGACTGATCAGATCATCATCTACAGGACCTCCAGGTGGACAGGAGTTTCCAATGAATAGGAAAATAATAAAAAAACAAAATATATTTCAAATAATCGGTAGAATTTTTTTTGAGTCTCTGAACACGTCTACTCAGGTTTTAACACAGAGCCTCTAAAAATTTTAATCACACTAAATTAATATATAATAATCACATTGCTTTACTTTTTTGATAAAACATGATGAGACAAAAGAGCAGAAACAGTCACTCAGAGTAATTCCTGTACTTATTAGCAGTATATCAGTAGCCTGACTTTAGTAAACAGAACTAGTATCTAGTGTTTTTTTTTTTTTTGTATCATATTATTTACATGTCTGTTGAATATCACTCATACACGTTTCTATAACTGAGCATTTAATTTATTTATTGCATGAAATGTGTTACAATAAATGAATTTAGAAATTACACAGTATCTTTCAAATCCGATTCTAATGCAATTCCTTAGGAAATGTCAGTTACTGTGAAAAGCAATCATAATTGTGGCATTTCACAATGTAATTATACTGTCTAGCCCTGGATGACATGTCATCGTAGTACTAGTATTAGTATTCATAAAGAGAAGGGTGTGATGAGAGTCTATCTAGTTTTTTTCTTGGTAACTGCGTAAGAAAAAAAAAAAAAAAAATCAAACCAACAACCTTCCCATCTCTCCCCTCCAGTACTGAAACTCCAGCATCTTCCCATCATGTACCTCAGCTCTGCCTCTGTTGCTAATCAGTGGGAGACTGGTAAAACCTGATCACCAGGGACCAGAGGAAAGGATCAATACCAGCAGGAAACTGATGTGAGAATGATGGGGGGGGGGGGAGCAGGAGAAATCGAACCACAGACAGTAAAGTGTTGTGAGAGAAAAGATTTAGGCAAAAAAAAAAAAAAAAAAATGCATATACAAGGCTTCAAAAACAAGCTGAATTTGAAGGCAGCTTCTAGGCAAACCCTCACATGTCTGGGTCAAGACAGAGCTCCATAAAACAAAGGAGAGCTGGTGTCGTTGAGGGGGAGGTAAATGTTGTCCTTACAGCAAATGTCAAGAGACAGAAAATCTGGGGAAATAATTGAAAACACAATTACGTTGATAGAGAAAAAAGATTCGAGTCCTGAAATGGCTGCTGCCCTTCCAACCGGTCCGAGCCCATCCGAAGGTTAAGTGTATTTTACCATCTTAATACACGGACAGAGCAGCTATCTGCGCTCGCTGGAAACAATGCTTCAATTAGACAGTGAGCGGATGAGGGGGCCTCCCGCATGAGATCTCACAAACTGAACTGAATACAAGTTTATAGAGAGAGAGAGAGAGAGATGACATGAAGCAAAAAAAAAAAAAAAGACAAAAAAAAACAAGTCATGAGGTTGAAGGAGCTCAGAGACGGGACACATCTGAGGACGATACAAAAACATTTCTGCTGCGCTGAAGGTTCCCAAGAGATTTAGACTCTCACCGTTTTAACCTACATGTGTAAAGACGACAACAAACACCAGCATGGAGCGCCCAGATAGCCCAGTTTTTGAGGGGGCACCGCTACGGCACATTAAGTCGTGCAGCGATCGCCAGTTCGAATCCCGGCTGCTTTGCTGCGTGTCATCCCTCCACTCATTTCCCTGCTTCACTTAACTATGAATAATGGCAAAATGGCCAAAAAATAAATATCTTTAAATAAAACAAACAAAAGTTTCCGTCACTGCTCTACCCATTAGTATTAGTAGTACATGAATAAAGTATTTGGTACTTTGATAAACGACTCTTAGATGACTGATTACATCCACCACTAACAGTCGTAGTCATTGCGCCACCCACTGGCAACAGGAAGTAGGCTTTGAGTAACAATGGTTTGATCAACACTTAGCAAATAGCAGCATTATGTATGTATGGTGAATATATATATTTAGTTTTTTATCTCATTTGCTGTTCTTCCCAACATTTAATTCAGTGCAGTTGGAGAAGAAGCCAGATCAACATACGAGGGAGGATTTTTCTACACTGACTTCTACTCTCAGTCACATTAACTTTGTTCCACTTCATAATTCAATAACACTGTATGAAAACAAAAACTGGCAATCCACTGAAAGCCTGAGGTCTTGTTCTTTTATTCTGCATTATCAATTATGCCTTTGTTTAGCAGTTTAATTTGCGACCCAACAGGTTTTTAATACAGCCGGTGTTTTTATCACGCTGTGGCTGTCAGATCCATGCTGTTAATGGAGCGGTCTGTGAAATGGCTCAGGATGTTAATTTCCCTAATGCAGAGACAGTGGACGGCCTCCATCACGACGCTTTTTCATAAAGAGGGAATTATTTTTTATTAAAGCCACCACAGCTCAGTCACACTCTTCTCACTCAACGAAGGAATCAAAGCCACGCGACAGAATTAGATTTCAACCAAATGAAAAGCGCCGCGACTTACAGTGAGAGAAGAAAATCATCTTCATCACACAGAGAGTTGGAAAGAGAAACAATGGAGGCGTTTGAGAACTGCAGCAGGTGATCGTGTACAAAGAAAACCCTTATTACACAAGTAAAATGTTTCTATTGTCTATGGTAGATTGCATTAAAAAAAAAAAAATCAATATCCAAATTGTAAAATTTTAAATATTTTCATTTAAATGTTTAAAATGTTTTAGTGGCATCGTTGAAAAAAAACAGCTTGAGAGATGAGAGAGGTGGAGAAACACTTTTATATTAAAATGCGACAGATTCTTACTAAGAGAGATGGTTTTGAAGAAAGAAAAAGAGCCTGACGACACGTGGTGGTGTGTTATATAGTCTGAAGTATCAGATCAATTCAAGACGTCTTGACAGTTAATGTGATCTGATTAGATGCAACAAGCAGACATGCGTGATGAAAAGACAAATTGCATGTGAACGCGTGAACTCAATATTTTTCCAAACTGAGACTCCGCTGACGGTAAATTAGAAGAAACACAAAGGAGGAGAAGCAGGGACGAGAGCGAATGTGAAAGTAATGAACAGGACAATACAGACAAGACGACGGAACAGAGGCAAATACAGACGGGGGTCGAAACCTTCCTTATTCATAATAAAAATGATGACTTTTTAGATCAGTTTTAATTAAGGTTTACACACACGTTAAAAGCTGAGAAGCTGGATATTTGTCTTCACCAGCTGAAATGAACCACAGGAATATTTCCTGAAATGGGGGCTCAGTGGCACAGATCTTGGTTGTCGGGGTTACAATACCACAGATTTATATTATGGTTGGTTAAGTGTTGGCATGAACTAAAAATATTTGAAGTTGGAGAATGTGATTCTTGATGCAAAATGGAGCAGTAGAACAGAACAGCAGAACATATAATATATCATATCTATACCACAACATGTTACAGTGTAATGCAAAACACTATACTGTAACATATTACTATACTGTTTAATATTATTATAACATAAGCCATGCTAACATCATATAAAGTGTAATATTAATTCTGTATCAAACCACACCATACTATAGTGAACTATATCATATTGAACATGTAGTGTTCTGCACAGCTAGGTTCAATACTGTCACCACAAGTACATTCCTGTACATTTATAACATTACTACAAGAACTTCACTCCTTCACTCTATAACATAATATCCCCCAAACACCAGCTGGCTCCTTCCTTGTGTAAAACAGCAGAGACACAATCATCAGAAACAATATAGAGTCACAGCCCTGAAGATCTTTCTATAAGTTCAATCTGTTCAGGGAGCAATGTGATCTGACCCAAACAACCTCCAGGCTCTGATATTAGATTAACTGGGAAGGCTAGCATTTCAGTAAACCAAATCACTCAGGAACTAATGACACAGAGAGGTGAGGGTCAGCTTGACCTTTGACCTCTGACCTCTATCTGTGCTGCTGTGGACTCCTCACAATAGTTGAGAGATGAGATAGAGAGTAATGAAGAGAGAGAGAGCGAGCCAACCCCACCTTCCTCTCTTCATCTGTATAAAACTGTTCATATTTTGAATCATTGCAGCTGCCATCATTACTCATTTAACTCAATACAAATTAAGACATTCTTTATATTTTTAATAAAAATTTAATGTCTTCATTTGAACTGCGAATACAAAGATCAGTCATATGTAACTGTAAAATCACAGTAATACTAAAACCTACAGGTGTAGTTCAGAATTTTATAATGTATATAACTGACGACGTACCCACCAGCACATAGCAAATGTGTCTGAGGGTGAGGGTGGTTGATGGGGCTGTGTCCAGCACATTCACCATCACCATCAGATGCAGAGACGGTGTTAGTAAAGGTGGTCTTCACTCCAGTGTTAAACCACATCCCTGTTCCTCCCTGTTTTCAATTATGTTTCACTGATACTTTGTGATTAACTGAAAAACTTTTCTGTATTCAAAAAATTCAAAATGACTAAACACGTGTACGTTCTGTTGAGTTGTGTACTGACATCATCCCAAGTGTTTCGATTTTCATTTTAAAAAAATAAAAATTGGTAAAACATTATATTTCACCCCGTTTTACATCCAGTTTTTAATACATCATTTTAAACGGTTGAAGGATTAATTGGACGTTTGGATCTTTAGTCATCAAAGAATCAAGCTGAGCAAACGTTAGTGGGAGTCTGTCTCTCAGCTGCTCTGACAGCTCCAATAACCTGTGATTGATAAGGAAACTGATTGTTAATGTGATGTGATTTATTCAGTGTTTTTGCCAGTTTTGATAATCTGATTAATAATAATCTGTTTGTTCTAGAGAACATAGAGTACTAGAGTACATAATTCCCGGTAAAATACAATTATAACCTGTATAACGCAATTGAAAAACATCCCTCTATGACAGGGGATTTGGCTGAGTACAGAATCATTCAGGGTTTTTACTTAAACGTTGAATTCTTGATTGATTTCATTCTGATTAGATTGAATCTCCTGCATTTACACAGCAAAACACTTAACATCGCAGATCACATTCACTCATTCATAGACACATTCACACAGCACCACTATGGATAACACTTTTTCTACCTGACTACTACTTTCACACGCCAGAGAATTAAGGTTCCATTTTCATGCCAATGATACATGCAGATGGAGAAACCGGGAATCAAACTGACGACCTTCTGATTGGTAGACGACCTGCTCTACCTTCTGAACCACAGTGTGCACAGTTTGTCATTTTTTGACGCCAAAATGTTACCAAAGTAAACAGAAATTCAATGAACTGAACTGAACTGAACTGAAGCCAGTGTGTGTGTGTGTGTGTGTATTTAGTGTGTGTGTGTGTCTAAGAGAGAGAGTATGTGAGGAGGTGGGCAATACAGATCCTAATGACATCCCCTGACACTGCTGGGGCCATAATTACAGTGAGTGAGTGAGTGAGTGATTAAGTGAGTGAGTGTGACAGGGAGTAGATGAAGATGATGAGTTTATTGCTGTAATCTAGGAATTCTGCAATATCTTTCAATTTCTAGGACGTCTTTACCCAGAAATCCTGTGTGATTATATATATATATATATATATATATGTGTGTGTGTGTGTGTGTGTGTGTGTGTGTGTGTGTGTGTGTCTTCACTTCATGAAGCTGTAGTTATATTTAATATGATGTGTTGAATAAAGAACAATGTCACTTGTGTCAAAGGTTTCGACACAATATCCTAGAATTTTATGAGCTGAAAAATGATTTGATTAGCTAAAAATATTCAATACATTGACCGAAAACGAGGGAAACTTTTATCACAACAATAGATGTATGTTTTCCATTTGTTGTCGAACAATTTGATTGACTCGAACAAAAAGTGACAGCTGTCGTTTCAAACCGTTGACAAACGGAGAGAATTTAATGTGCAAAATCGGAAACTCTGCAGCTTCACAAGAACATGACACAGCAGAGTGGAAAAACAGAAGTCCACCTTACATCATATCCTGTGTTAAAGGGAAGTCAAACTGCTTTAGAGAACATCACCAAAGGAAGGAAGGAAGGAAGGAAGGAAGGAAGGAAGGAAGGAAGAGAGAAAAAAAAAACAGTGAAACAAAGAGCAAGATTAGAAAAAAAGTTTTTAGAAACTCAATGTGTTTTTTCCTCCACAGCAGAGAAGATTCAGTATCTGCTCTGTGTTTCACAGATTTAATACTGCAGAGACTGAATGAAAAAAAAAAACACTGCTGTCAATAGGAGAAAAATGAGCTGTGAGAAATGATAAATTGTCACACACGCCTGTGATATTGACCGGTCTGAGGAAGGTGTGTGGAAGAGACAGTAAGACTGTGTTAGAGACAGTTGTTGTGCATTTTAATAATATATTATATTGTTTAAATGATGTTTTTACCCTTTAGACAGAAAGAGTTTGAGCTTCCATTATTTTAGATTCATTCAAATGGTCAAACAAATACACCAAAATGGAAAAACAGTTAATGGTAAATACCATTAAGCAGTATTTTTGTGAGTAAAAGATGCACAAGACTGATCTGCTCTCAGTGTTTGTCACAGTTTAACACTCAGGGAAACGTTACAAAAAGAGTGTGTGTGTGTGTGTGTGTGTGTGTGTTCTGGGTATTCCTCACATTGTGGGGACTTAAATCTGTTTACACAGTAACATTATGGGGAACTGTTTCTCTTATGGGGACAAAAAGCAGGTCCCCATAATGTAAAGAACATACATTTAGGGTGAAGACATGACTTTAGGTTTAGATAAAGGTTTGACAACTGGTAGCAACAATTGAGATCTCTAGGGTTTCCAGGAAAGTCTCCAGGAAATGAATGCAAGTCAATGAAATGTCCCCTGAAGTTATGGAAACCAGATCTGTGTGTGTGTGTTCTACCTGTCCTGCAGGTGACAAAACTCAGAGTAAAAGAGAATCATTTCTCACCTTACCCTGCATGTGTGTAACTAAACACCAGACTGCTTTTAACACCATGCAGGTGAGGGAACAGTGGCAGTGCATACTGGTTGAGGAAGCACTGATTAGAAAGCACACACACACACACACACACACACACACACGCGCGCGCACGCACGCACTCACACACACACGCGCAGTCTCAAACGAAGCTACATTCAGAGTCACCAGAGCAAAACGCCCAAATTCAGTAGCACATAAATGATAAATGACTTTTTAATGTTTTTTTTTTTTTTTTACATCAAACCAGATGAGGCTCCATGGATCAGTGGCGAGAAGACTCGAGACAATTTTACACCACACAAACATTTCACAACAGATTTGAGATGATACTTGAACACAATCTGTTGAGATGCTAAAGCTTCTTAACTAGTTGCTCCAAGGTGAAGCAGCAGTTCTCTGCTGAGTAAGTAGTCATTTGTATTTTCACCGTCACTCCGGGCGATAATGTGATTCTACACACATTCATTCTTACCCTGACTGAACTGAGGCTTTTTCCCTCTGCTCAAACATAGTGTTTGTTATGAACAGCTGATGGTGTCAGATCAGCTGGACTGTCCCTCCCACGTCCCACGTGAAGTAAGTAGACGAGATGGATGTTGTGTTTGCGTCTATGTTATTTGTATGACGATATTTAATATAATAAGTTTTATGAGAATGATTGTTCACTTCAGTGCCACGTTAGATGTTATGAATTCTGCCACTGTGGCCATTGTTACCGTGGAAATTTGCATCTATGTACATTTTGCGGCTGGGTGAGTTTCTAACGAAGCATTGAAGGAGGTGTTGAAAATATCAACAGTCTGTCTCCACCTTTAACTGACACTTTGTATATATGTCCCTTCTCATCACTAGACACCTGAGACAACTAAAACACGGACTCCTGAATAGGAGAAGTGACGGGACAAATATCTTTTCTGTTTCTGAATGTGTTTAAATGCAGACAATTAAACCAAAATCAGCCTTTTCTAACGCATATGAACATATTTTTTGTCCTTACCTGCCGTGATGTCGTCATCGGTGACATCCATCTCCTCCTCTGGGGCTTTGGTTTCTACTGGCTGAGCCTCGGGAGGGGGCGGGGCTGGAGGGGATGTCTCTGTGGCCGTCCCAGCTGAGGAGAGACAGACAAACACGTTACGTGAAACAGAGTCACCACCAGGGTCATAATTATATAGTTTATAGTGTGTGGGTGTGACATATTGTATATGTATATCGTATGATGTATCTCTTAAATATTTATTTTTTCATAAATATAGAGGCATGGCATTTTGTCCATATCCTGCAGCCTGAGAGTTAACCAACGTATCAGTGTTGGTCCTTATAATCAGGCTAACTGTCCTGGTTAATAAAGGTTTAATAAAGGCTAATAAAGGTTTATTGAGCCTCCTTGTTATCTGGAGATTTAATGAAAACACACAGTCACACACACACACACACACACACACACACACACACACACACACACACACACACACACCCTCTATATTTAGGGTTTTCATTTAGCCTGTATCTCTTCATTACCAATTAAGAGTGGCTTTTCATTAGGCCTAATGAATGATGCTGAGATAATCAATGAAGCGACTAAAGGTAACACAGCTGATGGTGAGCTAATCTCTGTGTAAACAGCCTAATGAATTACACTACACACACTCACGCACACACACTTATACACCACATACCAGCAAACAAACAAGTGTTTCCCTGTGTCAAAAGGAGGAGGCTGAGTAATTCATAAATCAATCAAATAATTTGGGTAAAACACAACCAAAATATAACAGTAGTAAGTAGACAAGTAGACAGGGTCATGAGACTAACCCGAGTGCAGTTAAAACAACTGTGATTACATTATGTGTAATTACATTGATTAATCCTGGGTAACATTGTGCACCATGTTCCAATTAACACACACACACACACACTGCTGACAGGTAATGACTTACCTTATCTCCCTGTCTCACACACACACACACACACACACACACGCAGAAGAATCAGCTGTACTAAACATACGTGTGATACCACAGTGAGCACTTTATGAGGAACGCCATACCAATATCGAGTATCTCACATCTTTGCAATATGAATTACACACTGAAGACTCAGTAATATTCTTCAAACAACTTTTTTTTGCAACTTTTGCCTCATGACATAGTGTAGTATCAAGTGACACACATTCACAACAATTATATTAAAAATGACAATAGACTTTCAAACAACTTTACCAAATATACAGTCTATCATAGATTTTTTGGAAGCTGGTGTTTTTGTTATCAAGCTGCTAACAAGCAAGAAACAACTGTAAAAATCCCCATTTAAACTCTCAGAAGAACACCCAGCAGTATCAATAAGCAGCCAGGACTTTGTAACTTGGTGGAGTAGAAAAAATGTCAACTGAGTTGTGGTTTGGAGCTCTCCCAACAGTTGCAACTACTAGTACAAATACTGGTGGGGCACATGGATAAAGCAGATAAAATAAAGAAAAAGACAGTACCAGTGGATAAGTCTGGGGCTCAATGTCTGTCCCAGTCCAATCAAGACACCCTCCCACCAGTCAATACCATTCAGAGGTTCACTTTTGTTTTAACTCTGTTTCTATCTCCCTCGTCTTCACCCTCTATGCTTCCTCTGATGGCTCTTACTTTGGCTGTTTCAATGAAAAAAATAGTTATTCCCTCTCTGCTTTGGTTCCAGTGGCAGAGACCAGTAGCAGCTGGTGCTACTGGGACAGTGAAAATTTCTCTCACTTTTATTATGGAGTCTTTTAGTTTGGTTTTATATTTCAGTCCAGTTTTAGGAGAGCATGAGTAGTTTTTATTATTATTTATTATTATTGCATGATACTATTACTACTATATATTACACACTGGATGAAGTAGAATGAGAAATGACATTTGACTTATTTTTAAATATTTCGCTTAATTCATTAATGTTTAACACAAATTTGTCTCATAGCATCAAGAACTGAGACACTTCCTGTGTGGCGTAAACTAAGTCCTCACTTTTCTCTCTTTATGTCCAGTCAAGAGACAGTCAGAACAACATGGAGGCTTATAGGGAACATATATGAACACTGATGTCATTATTCCTCCACCATTACAATGTCTTATCAACATTAACACCATGAAGACAAGTTAAAGCAACGTTAAGGGGAACATGTACTGTTGACACTGTTGGACCATACAAACCTTCAGTTTGTATATGTTGTGCACAATAAGATGTTTGTCTGTTCGCTTCAGTTGTAGACTATGACCACAGTCTCTCTGTCGACTCCAACCAGTCCATCCTCCCCTGACTTTTAATCAACAACATGTTTCTAGAAACTGTTGTGTGTGAAAATCTCAAGAGATAAACAGATTTCAGAAATACTCAAACCGAACATATGGCACAAACAACCGTTCCGACATCAAAATGACAGAGATCATCTTTCACCTTCATTCTAATGTTTACTGTAAAAATTAATTGAAGCTTTTAACCCGTGTCTACCGGATTTCACACATGTTGGTACATGACTTTCTGATTGGAGAATTGCAAGAACAACAAGGCGTTTCTAGCCAAGTGTTCAGTGTGTGTGCGACATTATCAATCTGGTGTCAATGTGTTTACTCTTTAGTCTGTGTAACTAGAGAGTTACAGGCCTGAACTTCAAGCTAGGACACACCAGAGTTTGCTCCTCCTCACAGTACTGACAGTAAGACAGATGTTGGTTCATATCTCTTGTGGTGACTTGGGTAACTGTTTGCTATTAGCAGCAGCAACTGACAGGTTCTTCCTGTCCAAAGAGCGGGTAACCAGCTGTGGTGGGTGACTGTGTGACCTCGGATCCATGATCACATCCAAGACCATAAAAGCCCAGCTCATCAAAATGACCAAGCAAATGAACAACCATGATTGTGTGACACCGAAAAAACGAACAGTGACTGCAGCGATCTATCCAACAAACTACATGGTTACCCACTTCCACAACATCTACACTATTACTTAAATGATGTACTGGCTTTACAACTAAACCAGTCATCTATTATGAATTTAAATTGTAGAAATATTGTTGTTATGAACTGATTTTCCAGATTTATAAAACTGTGTCACATTATAAATCACTGTATATTGTTTGACTAATTCCGGTGTCCATGTTCTCTGTGTTCATCTTCCGTTCACACTAAATTGCCTGTGTCTCAACCGTCTTAGCGAAGGGAATGAAAGGGAGAGAGATACAGGAGGTGCGGGGAAAAGACGACGGGGAGGTGGAGGAGGGGTGGATGACAGTGGGGAGGAGGGGAGAACAGGGAGGGAGGAGACATACTGCCCTGCTCCAAGGTCAAGCTTGTCATGTCAGCCATGACACATAGCTCCCAGCATGCCTTGTTAACCTCCAAGACCTCCTCCTCCTCCTCTCCTGTCTGTTGCTGGCTCTCCTCCTCTGTTTAAAACACATACTTCCTGTTCTTTAACAGTCATGCTTCTCTTCCTCAGAGTTTGAGGTTTCATTCATTCGGAGACCTTGTTACAAAGTTAATAATATAATAACGGGCTCAACATTTTTATTTCATATTATTTCATATAAGATGGGATGTTTTTGTATGCGCATTATTCAGTTGTATTATTTGTTTTTTTGTTTTTTTTTACCATTTAGATTCTGATATTAGTCAAGTTATTTAGGAGCAGCAAAAGTCTGTTTCTATTTAATTACTTGTCTTTTTTTTTTATTTTGGCAAAACTGATTCATTTAAGACAACGTTAAAATCAACAACAAAAAAAGAACAAACAAATAATCTGTTTTAATAGTAGGAAGTAGAGTGCAAAGAAGAAGAAACAAGAAGAAAGAACAGGAGTGGGAGAAGGGGGGTAAATAGGTAAAAGGGGGTAAATATGGAGCAACAGGACTTGGGGGGGCAACATTTGGAAGGAGAGAAAAAGCAAGGGGGGAGATGAAGCGGTGAAGGGGGATAATGAAGAAAAAACGTGGGGGGGGGAAGTGAGAGGGCAGGAGGAAACAAAGAGGGCGAGGACGAGAGGTGATGAAGGACAGATGCATGAGAGAAAAAAGGTGAGGAGGAGGAGGAGGAGAGGATGGCACGGAAAAGCATGGAAAGAGGAGGAGAAAGAGGAGGAGAGGGCACATGTTTAACAGCAGCAGCTTGGTTAAAGGTAAAATCATAGGATTGGGGCGATCGAGATACAGGAAATCAGAGAAGAGAAGAGAGAGAGAGGGGAAATGGTTACTGCAGTTGGGTGATCAAAGAAACAGCTGCTTCTCACACACAGTTTGACCCTTAAACTGTGCTTATGTGTGTGTGGAGGTGAACAATGCGAGGGGCTTTGTTTAATCAAGTGTGTGTGTGAATATGGGAGTGCTGAGCACGTGTGTGTGTGTGTGTGTGTGGAGCCCCTCTAAGTCTATCCAGCCCCCCTAAGTTGACTCTCTTTGCTGCGCGGCATTATAGCTTCCCTTCAGGGCTTCCATTCTCACATCTTGCACCTGTAGCTCATGTCATGTCTTCATGCTCATGTTTTATTGTACGTGGATCTATGTCTTCACTTAATACACAGGAATGAGACTGTTATTAATACTGTCATTTCGCAGTCACTCTTCCCAAATATTGAATTTTTTTTTTTGGACACCTGACAGTGATGATGATGATGATGATGGTGGTGGTGGTGGTGTTTAACTTCGTTCTCCTGTTTCCTTTGTGTTAAAGCCTTTTGAACACTTCCAGGAGGGCTGAAAGGTCAGCCATAGCCACTGCTGTGTGTGTGTGTGTGTGTGTGTGTGTGTGTGTGTGTGTGTGTGTGTGTGTGTGTGTGTGTGTGTGTGCTGTATGGTTAGCCCCATGCTGCGACACTCTGTCACAGGCTCAGTGACATTTCTTAGGCACTAAAAGCTAATGGATAAATACAGGTGTCTTCCTTCAAATACCAACCACTCTACTGTGGGAGGAGCTGTGCGGGAGCTGTTTGTGTGTGTGTGTGTGGGTGGGAGAGAGAGAGAGAGAGAGAGAGAGAGAGAGAGAGAGAGAGAGAGAGAGAGAGACAAAGAGGCTCAAGAGGACTAGAGTGGCTACTGGTGATACTGTGAACAATGCAAAAAAAACACCTATCAGTCTTATGTTACACTGATCCTTCTATATGAAAAACAGCAGAGTCACAGTGTGAGATGTGTTACACTGCATAATATTTTTTATAGTATATTAGATGGAATAATAGTAATTTCCCACGGACTGATTCAGTTTGAATTGCGCTGGTTTTCTGAGAAGAGCGAGTCACAGGGGAATTTCAGCATCCAGCCAGGGAAGCTGGTTAGAGAGAAGCACCATCACTTTGCTGAAAGACCTACTAAAACTTTATGACTACCATTTTCAAAAAAGCCAGATCTAGTGTATCTAGAGATAACATCTAGTCTAGAGAAAACAGGTGCTGAGCCTTATAAAACCATTTTTTGAGAGACAGTGTAGTCTACAATTGTTGTTGTGCTTCTCCTTGAAGGCTCACTAGTCTGCGGAAGGTGCACTATTCAAGATTTTTAAGTTAATGTAGCAGCTTTGTAGTTAATGTGATGGTTAAATGACTCCACACAGGATGAATGAAGAGTCTCTCTGTTGCCCCTACTGTTTCTTGGTGAAAAACCACACAGCAACCAGGTGATAGCGGATTAACAAAAGGCAAGTTCAGCGGAACAACGCTGCGTAATGATTTGCAACAGACTTTCAAGGTAGTTTTCCTTTTTGGTAGGCGTGTTCAAAGAGTTACTGTGACCAATGGTGCCTCAACATTCACCACGAACCGCTGCAGTGATGATTCTTCAATGTGCAACCAAACTTATATCCACTCGGTACTGACTGCAACGTCGCCCTGCAGGTTTTGTGTGATGATACGGGGTCACAGAGCAGTAACGGCTAAAAGCTCTGTTTGATATGAGAGGAAAAGGTTGGGTGGATTTTGAACTCAAAATATGTGAGAATGACTTGTGGTATTGACGCAAAAGGCAAAGGTTCAGGATCACAGGACTGCTTCAGAGGCTTCAACACATTCCCTGAAACCCACATGATATTCCAGGATTTCCAGGACCAGCAGGAGTCATCTTACTGTCTGTTTCAGTCCTGCTGTGGAGAACACAGATCAAATTCAATGACCCTTTAACCTCGCTCTATCTCTCTCTCTCTCTCTTTCTCTGTTTCTTCCCCCCCTCTATCCTCCTTCGTCCCCTGAGGTCACCAGTCCATCACTCCCACCACCTCCCCTGCCTGCGATACTGCTGTGGTAACACAACACTGACCAGTGCCCGTTTCCATGGAAACTGGTCCCCAGGTCCCCCAGCATCTTCAGCAACCACAGGGTGACTCCTGAACACACACACACACACACACACACACAGCAGAGGGCTGTTTCTAGTAAAAGAAGGTGGAGATTCACCTTTCTTCCCATCAGCAGGTCTAACTATAGACAGAGAGAGACCAGGGAATATACTGAGCTGGAGACAGACAGACATGGGGAGACAGACAAAAAAAAAAAAAAAAAGACAGTGAAGGAAAGAAAAAGGATATAGAGAAAGGAGAGAGACACAGATATTTCTGAGCAGTTCAAGTGCTCCATGATGATGGTAAAAGAAAACAAACGGCTTGTAAGAAAAAGCCAAAGGTGACAAACTACCCAGGTCTCAGTCTGAGCATCTGAACCAGAAGATGCCAGACTCATGGAAGCCCCGCCCAAGAACCACAAGACACTGATGTTTCAGTTCCAGACACCACGGGACACTGGATCAGGGTCAGAACTGTGACTGTACGAGAGGGACCTTCACAATGTGGCTGTTGTAGTATTTTCAAAAATATAAGTATCATCATATCAACATGTGTTATAGATGTTGCAAAAGACTGTCTGAACTGCGATAGAGGGTATATTTTCATGTGCTGTGTCAATATGTTTGGCCAATCAGATGGAGCCCTGCAGCCCCAGACGCCCTCTCTTGTGTATCTGCTGGTAGCTGAGGTTGTAATGAATGAAGATAAAGAGTGAGTGGAGGAGGAGCAGAGGATGGAGGAGAATGTGGGGCCTGTTATTTTGTAATATTCTGGTTACAACAGAGGTGACATGTTACAAACACAGGTGCTCTGTAAGACTGTATTTCATTTTGTTCTGTCTATACAGGCTACTCACTGTCTGGGATCTATGAAGAAAGACATTATGTATAAACGTTGTTATTCATTAATTTATATCATCATGGCAAAATCGAATATCGCATGTTTTCCTAATATCGTGCAGCCGCATTACTGCACGATATGATGCAGGTGGTTTTAATGTTGTGTGTTGTGTCAAGGTGGACTGTGTTTGTCTTTGTTTTTAATATAACATAAAGCAGAGAGAGATACTCACGGGAGCTGACAGTGTCCACATACTGAGGGAGGTATGGAGCCCACATGTCAATGGTATCCTTGCGTCCTGATTGGCCGATCCTTCTTAATTCAGCCAACAAAAGAGCTTGTGCTGCCTCTCGCACCTAAAAGCAGAGTCAAGTTTTCATGGTGCCGAGAGCATTTCATATGTTGAAATAAAGAAATAGAATAACTGTGAAAGTTTAGTACATGCATTTTGACTTTTTGTTTGTCGTTTTTCAGGCGTGGAAGGCTGTAAATACAGTATTAATGTCTCACCTCCAGACAGCGGTCCTGCCATCGCCTTGCTAACATCTCCAGCAGTGGAGGCCTGAACTTGTCCGGACCGAGGAGGTCAGGTAGCATCACACAGTGCATGGCTGCCAGCTGGCTCCAACCTGGACACACACGCACACATAGAGTGAGAAGGGACTACGGGGAAGGTCTGTGGGTATATCTATAGATAAAAAAAGCCTCTACTGTACTCAAACACAAACCTCACTGCTGTCATATAAAACCACTTTCTTTTGTTTCACAATAAGTGAAAAATCTGTTCTGATGGTGGCACTAAAGCAAAAGGTCACTGTTAATGATTAATCCTCAGAGGACCAAGACTATGAACAGCCATTGTCAGTGGAAATTGCTTCTAAAATAGAAGTGACATTGGCCTGAAATGACAAACCACCTGATCAATATCATACTGCTGACACTTTGCGTCATCTTCTTCTATATGTATATATATTATTTCCATTATATTTCCATATGAGAACAGTGAGTTTCTCATATCCTTACAGATTACACATTACATCTTACCGTTTATATTTGTGATTAGAAAAATCACACTAACAGTCAAACACGAAAAAACAATGTTCCTGACTATTATTATTTGCAGTCTTGGTTAGAGCAAAGTTATTATTTCTTCTAACCAGAGCCTGAATACGTCTCATAACGATACCTCGGCATGATGAATTTAAGTGTATTTTATTTCATGCAGCAACACCGACTGTCTGAGACATTCTACTGGAGAAGACACCTTACAAAGCCTTGTGAGTTTTACGTAACTAGTTTTCCCAGTTGACTAACCAAGAAAACTAACATTCACAATGTCTTGGTATCGCTTCACAAGAGCTGAATGAGTCTAGACCGAAACATAAGCATATATTTGTATTTTACACCAAACACAAGGGGATACAGAGCAGCTTTTACAATGTTTGTGACAGAAAATGGACTGAAATGTTTATCTGTAATACTTAACATAAACTAAGCACTTTATTCACATATATTGTTTCAATATATGGCTTCTGGAAAAGATGCATATGTGTGAAATTCACTCGGGATGGACACTCAATGGCTTTTAAGCAGGAAAGAAATTGCTTTGAAATTTCTTTTCCAGTGGAAACCATGTAAACTTACCTTTACCACAGAGATACACGGGGAAAACTCAAACTGTTAGGGTTTTTTTTTTTTTTTTTTTTTTTTTTTTTTAAACAAACATACTGTGTCAACAGAGGTTGACAGATTTGTGATTGAATTTCGAGGAAATCAACTGTAAAAAATATGAAGTCAAATGTTCTCGACATCCGTCTCGTGCAATAAAAACCAAATTGAGTCTCAGCATCGACAATCAACAGGCGAGAACAATCAGTCAACCTCTAGTTGTAGAATTTGCATCACTGTCTTGCAGAAATCTCCAATGTTGAGTTTCAGTCTCAATAAATCCTAACAACTCTTTTAACTCTTTACATAGCACAGTGACGCAAATTCATGCTGGGGAGGAGCAGAATTGCAGTCAGCCCACCTGTTGTCACAGGAAGCGTTTGATTTCTTTAACAGAAGATGGGACATAACACCAACATGATATGTGACCCTGCCACAGCGTTTTACCACAACTTATAAGAAACAGTTTGTTTTTCTTCTAAACAGTTTTGGTCACATGTCGAGAACTTCACCATCTATTAATCTTCAATGATTTAACCCCCTGGATTTAAAGAAAAACTAACTATAAAATGCCACGTTTTGGAGTAATGTTATTTTAGAATCTATGCTTCTGGTTGGTTGGTTGGTTAACAAAGATAAGTGTAACGTATATGTGTCTCTAGCCACAACAACAGTGGTGTTTTCTGCAGGGCAGTGTTTTACATACAGTTGCTGTTTACCCGTAGGTTAAACATTAAAGTTGGTTTGAACTTCCTGCGCGTACAGGGAGGGCGTGAGCGTCTGTGTGCATGCTTGCTCTTTTCTGTCACGAGAATAACCTGACCACTTTGTGTTTTAATCTTCAAAAGGAAAATGGAAACTAAAAGTGATAAAAACCTTAAAGGGAACTTTCTTTTTTTTTTCCTGTTTACACCATAAACGTAATTAGTGAGCACATTCGCTGTTACTGGTAGATGGAGCACAGAGCCTCAATGATGAAGCTCAACATCCTGTTAAAAAAAAACACAAAAAAGGCGAGTTGGAAAGTGATTAATACAAAAATCTTGTTTCTAACTTCTGAGCATGACGTCAGTGTACAGCTAACTGTCCGTTTCCTTTGGTGCTAAATGGAAATTGAATGTTTTTTTTTGGATTGGACCAATTGAAATTGTTTTTGTTTGTTTGTTTGTGGTGTCACACTCCTCATTCCATCAGGAGAAAATAGCAAGCATGCAAACAGTGAGCATACAGACACTGAAACATCAGGACACATGGACACTCAGACAGACAGGTAGACAGACAGGATAAACAGAGCAGGACTGCACAGTACTACGGACAACTGAAAAAAGGCAGAGGACCAGGGCATAAAGACTGTGGTCAGTACACTCTCAAATACATCAGTTCCAAACAGGAACCTGTTCATTTGCAAAAAACACAGCTGTTTCTTCAGATGTTCACTTTAATGGGAAAGTGGACAGTTCCAAATGTTTGCCAATACTTTATATGACTAAGAAGAAGACACATCTTGAAGGCGATAGATTTGGTTGCTGTTTGGTTTGTTTTGTTGTTTCACTTTCCAGTATTTTCAACTGATTTGACTGAAAGTGGACTGAACACCGCTACGACAGAGACAGACAGACGGATAAACAGACGATGCTGTAAACCAAGACAAGGACAAAGACGCTGCAAAAAACTGGAGCTAGACACCTGAGATGAAAACCTAACACTGGCTGCAGGGAAGAACAAGACTGATGCAAGAAAAGAGAGATGAGGTGACAAGACGCAAGGATGGAAACGGATGGGGGGGAAAAAATGGGAAGAAGGAATGAAAACAGTGGAGTTGATGAATTGTGATGACATAAAGAGATAGCGAAGACTAGAGAACGAGAAAAAAACAGAAACGGGAACGGACAGTGAAAAAAAAAAAAATATTAATGGGAAGGAGCAAAGAAACTGAAAGACAGAAGGAAGGATGGTCGGAAAGAAGCTGGAGATTTCTAAAGACAAAGATACGTGACTGAAAAAAAGAAGAGTATGGCTTCAAGATGTTCCCTAAGTGGTACCCGTCAGTTCAATCTGTACCTTCGTTGACTGAGGGGATGTTATGAGAGGCAGGGCTGGGGGAACCAGGGGCCCCCTGGTGAAGGGCCCCAGGGACCCCAGGGGCCCCCAGAGCCCCAGCAGTGGTAGCAGTAGTAGCAGTGCTGGTGTTGACTGAGGCAGTTACAGCAGCTTGTAAAGGAAGAGAAGGAGAGAAATAGTCAAGAAGGAAAGAACAGGTTAGAAAGATATAAATATAAACAATATCAACCAGAGAAAAGAAACGAGCAGTCAAAGAAAGAAATAAACTCAGAGGAAACAACAACAACGAAAGAAAACACGTATACGTATATGAAATGAATAAATAATAATACACATGAAATCTGTTTTAACATAAATTACATTTTTGTTGGGTTTATATTAAACTTAATCAACCTTATTCAAATATCTGCTCATTGATGGTGAAGTGAAAGTTAGGGGAGATAGACGCCATGGTGGATAGACTGGACTTGACAATGTTTAGAACTGGGTCTGGGGATCCGGCAGCCAAGAGCCTGTAGGTTTCACTTGGATCAGCTGCTGACTTTTAGTAACACAGCGCTACTATCTGAGGAGAACACATCCTCCGTCAGTCACCACGGAGAATACAAGATCTCTCGCGTATCAGATGAATGTCACTGATGCAGCTGAAGACGCTAACGCTAACGCTAACGGATTCTACTGCAGCTGGGTGGTTCTGAGCTGGTGCCAGCTGACAGGATGACGGTCATAAGGTCTTAATATCTGCTGAGGGAATCCTCAAATGTTATTGTATTAACAGTGTGTATCACCCTCTAATAACACTAACGCAGCCTGTGATGTCCTCCGCTCCTGTTACAAGCAGACTACAACATCCACAGGCCAATTCTGGAGATTCTAATGACATCTTCATCCTCCACTTTACAGAACACTGGAATTACTTTATGCCAACACTAATGATGTACATTAGTCATCACCCATCTTTCCACAACATAAAAAGGACTAATTTTGCAACAACTGAGTAGAACTTAGTCACTCACATTGAGAAGATATTGGCAAATTAACAGAGTTTATAACAGAATATTAATTGCCAATTATATTTTAATATGTTTCTCTTTTGCTGCTGTAACACGGTATATACTGTCAGCACAAATAAAAATGAATTTAATTTGATCTAATCTGATCTAATTCTTAATTAGATCAGGTTTTTTTTTTTTTTTTTTTTTTTTTTAAATGGAAAAAGTAAAAATAAAATAAAATAAATAAATATATGAAAAATGCTGGAGAAGAGAGAAAAACTGTAAAGAAAAGAATTTACACAATATCAGCCAGTAAAAAAAAAATAGTAACAAAACAGGAACAAATTCATAAAAGAGGAAAAAATAAATAAAGTAGGAGTAGCGTCCTATGAAAAGTGAGACATCAAGTTACAAAAAGAGAAGTTGATAAAAAGGCACATCACATAACCGTCAAAGTAAAACAGCAGTGAAACTGAGACGACTCTTTATTTCCCTGCAACCACATGGTGAAGAGGTGAAAAATCAGCTGTTAGTTTGGAAAAATGATCAGCTACACCATTAAATAAATAATAATAATAATAAAAAAAAAAAACATCCTGGACCAGGACACAAGGTTTCAGACTGTGGCATCAACATGATATTACCATATAATCATTAGGGTTTATTTTCAATTAAAAATTAACATTAAATATTAAATAGAAATATTTTAAAACATGTAATGTTGTGATGTCAGGGACACAAACCTGAAACCTTTACACTGTGGAGCTCAGATCATTAACTCTGCTGTATCAGATTAGAACACAAACTTTCCATTAAAAGTATTTGACAGTGAAAGACAGAAAGCCCAGCTTTTCTCACAAAATAAACATACATGTGAGATACATAGCAAAGGACAATTTTGATGTTTTTAGAGTAATAGTCAATGTAGTAGCTTCACTGTCCACACAGAGCCAGCAAAGCAGCAAAAAAACAACAGGTACCATCGAAAAACACTGTCATTAAAACTACCACAGAGAAAACATGTAACACGAGGACAACGGAGAAGAAGTCAGAGCAACATTACATCGGCTGGTGGTGAAGAAAGAGAAGAGAGAAAGAGGGGGACAGGTCAACAGAGATGTGCACATATTCAAAGGACGGATTAAATGAAAGGTCAACGATTAAAGAGAGCGCGGTGGTTGTGGAACGTGTTTCTTCTACAGGACAGGCAGCAGGCTGAAGCCATGCAGTGAGTGACAGTGTGAAGATGCCCAGATAGACAGAAGGAAACAGAGAGGAGGTGAGGAAGAAATCCCAAAGATAGAGAAGATGAGGGTAGTTGACAGAAGTTTGATCGTATCGGTGCGGAAATACTAAAAAATTCAGGACAGACTACATCTTTTCAAACGGGAGAGTGAACGACATTTTAGCAAGAAAAATGACCGAACTCTTATTTTATGACAACTGAGCGATCCACTAACTATCGAGTCGTTTTATATCAGCTCAAGTTGGAAACAACTGGACCTTTTTTTCTGAAAGTTCTGTTTTCTCTGACCATCGCTTCAGTATTAAAGACACAATGTGAAGGGTTCAGTAACATCTAGCTACAAGAGGTTGAAGATGGCGGCCGACCCAATATTTTTCGTCTCGTCTTCACCTTCAACATGTGTAAGAGAACCTGTATTGGCCGACAAGTAACATTAAAGATTATGTTTTCTGGTATTTACATCCTAATATGTTAAAGAATCTTTTGGATCGGGTGAACTCATTTCATTTGAGCAAAGGACCGATGACATCAAGTGTGAAACTTTCACCTTCTGCTGCCAGACTCTATCAGGTCTCACTCACTCACCTCTATTTTCCCTCTTGATGCAGTCCTTTGTTGTGTCAGCAGTGTGTTTTGTGTAATTTTCTTTGGTAAATTCATTCTGCTGCCGCCATTGCTAAAGTCACATCATCAGTACAGACTACCGAGGCTGTTCCAGAAGCAGCCACTGCATCAAGCTTCTCAGATGAACTTGTGTGTTTTTGTTTATGAGCACATTCTTTCTTTCTCCATCACTTTGGTAGATGTTCATTTTGGTCTATGAAACTCAATTCGTTATGTCTTTGGAAACACCCTTCCCCTTACTGCTGATGAGTGGTTTACATCTGGCGTATTAGTCTCAACACTTCTGTCTCCTGGTTCGGGGCTCTTCTTCGTAGCTTCGCGACATCAACTGTTGTTATTGTCCTTGGCCGACCTGTTTGCTTGGCACGCCGGCTGTGCCCGTCTCTTTCGTGGCATTTAAATGGTGACACCCCATGTTTGAGCTCACCTCATTAATCTCTGATTTTTCTCCATAGAAAAATGCAGCTTGCACAGCTGAGAGCCAGAATTTAAACCACGAGAAGACATTTAAAACCCAAATAGATGTAAATCCCATGAATATAATCTAATAGAGTTCAATGGGACTGTAGATATTAAGGGCTGTGGAAACATAATTATGAATATCATATTCCATTTCTTCTAATATATCTTACTAAATTCCACAGTTGGCCTTTAAATAAGACTGGTTTATAACAACTCATGTGCTAATTTCATTGTTTAGTCCATCATTTATGTCAATGACCTTGATGAAGACAGTGTTATTATTCCTGATAGAAATTATCTATATTGGTGGAAATAAAGTGTCAGAATTACCATTTTTCAAAGATACTTTCATGTGTTGTAAGTTATGTGCGAACACTCTGCTCCCCCTTTCATCTCTCTCTAAACGCTGCAATAAATTTAAGGACCTCTTCATTTATTTCCATGTGAAAGGAGCCAGAGAGCGGCATAAACCACGTTCTCCTCCGCGGAGCCTCTCACTCACGCCGAGCTGGAGTAGCTGCTTGTTGCAGAGGTCACGGCTGAGTGTTCCCTCTGAATGGCGGCTGAATAGGCGTGTGGCGTGAATAAGTCCACACGTTTGTCGCGTGGAGCGCAAAGACAATAGCACAGAAAGGCCGTCTTCCCCCCATATCCGAGGTCCACCCATTTGTTTTTATCCACACTGGTTTTTGGTGTGTGTTAGTTGGACCTACTGATGGGAAGAAAAGGGAATCTAACCCTTCTTCTTTCACTAGACGCAGCCCCCTGCTCTTCAACAGTGTGTTACTGTCACAGACTTAGAGTAGATAATTGAGGGGCATATGTATTGGGGACAAACGCATGTGTGTGCACGTGTGCATGTGTGTGTTTGGTAGGGAGTTGGTTAAAACTGTCCATAATTTACTTAACCTTTCTCCACCTCATTGACTTACATTGTTTCTCCTTTGTTTTTGTTTTTTTTTGTGCACACAGCTAGTACATGTGATTTACAATGGGTAAGGTAAACCAGTAAAGAAGTAAAAAATTAACATCAGTCATTTTAGGCATTTGAAGCCAACATGACAGAATCCTAATGGAAGAAAGTCTAAGTATTCCCACTGTTCTGTTACCGAGCCACTGAGCAAGGCACAAAGCAGAGTGCCCACTCAACTTAAACCATCTCAAAAGCATTATCCTAACTTACCAAAATTCTCAATTATCAGTCAGTCTCTCATTGATAAACATTCTGAGTGAGCTGAGATGCAGAGCACCAGTCCTTAGTTTGAACTGCGGGTCTCGTTTCCAATGTAGCAGCAGAACCTTTTAAAGACATGCTGACCAAGGAAACAGCAGGAGCTTCTTCCTGTGATATTTCTGTTATTTTTTCTTTTTTTTTTTTTTTTTTTTTTATAACTCTCTGTAGGTTTTATTGCCAGTGGGCTGCATTATCAAATCCCCACCCCTCCTTGCTCCCTCCTCCCTCCCTCCCACCCTCCCCTCAGAGCCCTGGGGATGTGTGAATTGAGCGCCCCTCCTTTTGTAGTTACCTTGTTTGATCTGGGCCTGTAGCGCTGGGCAGGAGGGCTGAGGGGGGGTGGCCGGTGTCCTGCGAAGAGACTCTGGGGTTCCTCCTGGTCTGGGAGGCCTGGAGGAGGATCACAAAGAGGATGCATGAAATATTAAAGCAGGAAGAGGAGACAAGGTCCACAGGTCCACACACACACACACGAACACAAAATACAAAGAAACACATACATAGAAAAAAACAGAAACCAGGACTTCACCCAAACAACATTTTTTATTTCAGTTTCCAGAAACTGATTTCTCCCTCTGTGTGTGTGTGTGTGTGTGTGTGTGTGTGTGTGTGTCTGTGCTCATCTTGTCAGGCTCCAGCCTATTGAATTTTGGGGTGGACACAATCCAGAGACCGAAGGGCGTCGGACTCGAACTTTCAGAAACACACAAACACTTCCAATACAACAATCAATAATCATTGTCAAACAACCAAACAAAGGGAGATCCACACTCAGAGTTTTTAAAACGCCAAAGAGGAATTTTGAAAAGCGTCTGTACGGACATCACGAGGTACGATGAACCTGAGGATCGATGGATCAATGACTCATCGAAAAAAATAATCAACAGATCAAAGACAAATCATCAAAATAGCCATCAGTTGCAGCCCTAACAAGAAGGCTGTTGTATTATTTTACTGTGTTTGTCTCTATGTGATGACTCATCATCTCCATCATCATCAAACTCTAACATCTCAAACTACAACGAGCTGGTTACTAATACTTTGTTTAGTTTGATTTGAGTTTTTACTACAGCATGCGGTGTTTTTTGGGTGGCAGCAGAGCACATCTTGACAATATCTACTCGCTCTTTCTTACAAAATCTTGCAAATCAGAGTTTGACACTAAGTATTTTGTATGGCTGACCTGGTTATCCCTCTATCTGCTAGTTTTTCATCATGTCAGTCATGTGAGATGAAGGGTTTTACCGAGGACAGACACATTGTCGTTCCACCGTGTGTTTGCTTTGAACACACACGAAACAATATTATATTATTGACAATAAAATGTTAAAGCAGCAGTCGTCAGCAAACATACCAGAAAAATATAGTTTCATGTACTTCAGAGCGTGTACTTGTACGTTGACTTTACTTAAGGAGGCCGTCCAAGTATATCTGATGACCCACTTTAGAACAAATTCATATTTTTTTTTCATACATCTGAGGGAACAACATAATCCATTGTTTATTAGTTTTCCTGCTTGTTCTGCTTCACAGTGTGTCCAGGTCTACTGGTTCAACAGAAGGAAAACAAAGCTACTTTTCTCTTTGTCATGTAAATGTTCATTCATACCTTTGATTTATATGAAGAAAAATAAAAAAGTGTGAAGAATGTAACCTGATTTTGGGTGAAGGATCATTTCAAGCATCATTCTCCGAGAACATAGTTCTCTGTAATCACACGTGTAAGACCAGACTCCACAGTGGAACTTACTTCCTATCAAGCTTGTTTCAACTTGACCTCACGCGATATTGTTAAGGCTAAGATAACTAACAGACCAAGAACAGGTGAAATAAAAATCATAGGAGGCTTTCTCTCCCCCACCCCCCACCCCACACCTCCACCATCACCTCCCTCTCCCTCGTTCGCCATCCCTGAGGGTTACTCTGTGCAGAGTTGATGAAATGGTGAAATGTTATGTTGGTGTTACAGCAGCAGGATCTCGACCTCCGTGTTAAATCTTTCACGGCACAATGAGAGCTCAGACAGACTAAACAATCAGCTTCACACACACACACACACAACCCAACTTGACAGGAACTGAACTTCAGCGGCTGCTGTTATCAATGTATATGTGAATGGAGCCTGTGTTTCTGTGCTTTGAATTCAGTGTCTGCTGCCGGTTGTTTGGGTTATTATTTTGTTTTTCAGTTGGAATCACCAATGATGGATGAGGAGTGTGTTTTTCTGTCCGGTGAATCCAGATCTTTTTGTTATATTTAAGATGCTCCAGGTGAACAGTTGAAAAGTCTCAGACATCTGTGATCCAACCAATTTGGGAGCAAGTCTGTGTTTAAACCAGATGCATTTTCCTGTTTTCAGCCCACATACGTGAGGTTATAGGCCAGTTAATTCACACACAGTTTATTTACATGTTCAAAAAACGTCTGTCACACGTTCTACAGCGCTGAAATCCAACATCTAGGTATCATTTGTTTGGATAACTAGGATATCTGGTACTATCCAATAAGGGTAGCAATGTTTAATCATATATGTTTAATCATAGAGCTGACTGATCACACATATCACTAATCTGGATTCTTGACCAATGGAGAGTGGTCTAACTTATTTATAAACCACCAAACATAGTTGGCTCAAAACTAAATGACACCACCTCCAACATGACACAGTGGAACCTTGGTTGCCCTTGGTGATGTACCAGAGTGTGTGTGTGTATAGAAGCACTGTATCAACATGTGTGTGAATGGGTGAATGTGACCTGCAGTGTAAAGTGCTTCGAGTGGCTGTTATGAAAAGAAAAGTGTAAGTGCAGTCCATTTAAACAGCACGATGACTCCAGGACACAGAAAACTCATAATATTTGTTGATTCGTTTTAGTTCATCAAATCACCGAACACTGAGCAGTGACGAGGTGAAGACTGAAGATCCTAAAATTAGCAGCGTCTGATTGACACCTGGTTGAGTCCACATGGAGTCAGTGCTGTGACTGGAGCCAAAGGTGAATATTTATGCATATTTTTATTTTAATAAATTGACATTACACTCAAGGACTCTGGGTTGAAATGACATCAGCAGTATTATTATGCATGGAGGTGTGGGCATAAAAAGAAAAATACCTTTGTAATCTGTACATCTTTGTTTGTTTGTTTGTTTGTTTGTTACCTGGCCGGCGCTTTCTTCATGTGCTCCCCGACAAAGGTGGCGTTGGTCATGCCCATCAGAGTGTTGGCCAGTGAGATGACAGACAGGAGGTGCTGCGTGGTGACGGCCCTCGACACGCCGTACGTCCCCTTCCCCACGATGTCTGACAGAGTCAGCTTCCGACCCGTCACCAGGGACAACTGACAGAGCAAAGACTCCTGGGAAAAACAGACAGACAAAGAGGGATATTATACCTCCCTCACACTGAGCAGGTAATGTGGGAATACTATTGAATACTAGTGCAACTGACTAATCATTTCATCAATAATCATATCTTAATCTTAGTTTTTGATGTTATTATCAACGTATGTATGTTCCAGGGTATTCGTATTCTTTCTGTCTACAATCAGAAACCAGTGGGAGCTCTGTATTTTCCTGACGAATGCTAATTAGAGTGGTGCTGGAGGAATGATGTCAGTGGACAGGTACCTTGAAGGTGGGCAGCATGAGGGACATGTGACCTCCTCTGGAGATCAGGCCAAAGGAGATGGGGCAGTGTGGTCTGAGCATGCCCAGTCGCTCCAGACAGATGCCGTCCAGCTGTTCGTTGAGGCCCCAGGCGTGCAGGCAGGACATGAAGAGTTTAGCCGTGTCCATAGTCAGGTTGTACTCCAGCAGGCTCAGAGACTTGGACTTCTCCTCACGCCTCCTCATCTCCTCCTCTTCCTCTTCATCTTCGTCCAACAGGTGCTCCTTTATGGTCTCCTTCATCGTCTCCTTCACCTGAAACGGACACGACAGGTTTAAAATCCAAAATTAAACGAATAAGACAACAGACTAACAATATGAAAGAACATCAAAAGAGAGAAAAAGACGACGTGAAATCCCAGCAGATATATATGTTTAGAACTGGGACATTATTTCCCTATTATTATTTTTGCTGACCTGTTTGAAGATCTTATTGGCCAGGAATGACCCGCCTTTGTCAGCCCCCGCCTGGCTCTTCTGCAGCGTCTCTGGAGACACCAGCGTGGGGTTCGGTCTCTGAGCTTCCTCCGTCAGCAGCTGGATGATCACCGCTTCCACGTCGAAGAAAAGCACATGCATGTCAGGGTCTGTCAGGTTGGTCTTCATTGCCTGGACCACCAGAGCATTATGGGAGTATTTTGGCAAGTTGCCCTGAACGAAAGAGAACGACAGAGAGAGAGAGAGAGGTCATTTTAAAATCAAGAATAATGAATGTTCACAAACTGAGTCCCCACAGTGTGCTTTGTTCTAGTAACAGTTCAGAATCAAGATTCATGAGTCAGATGGTTGAGCTGTACATTCTGTTACCTGACTGGTCACAGCCCACACGACAAGATATTTAAGTCATAATGTTTACAGGCTTCAGTCATGTTCTATGTTAATCTGACAATAATAAAAATAAAAAATAAAAAAACTGAAACTAGCGCAGTGAAATTTGGTCCATTCAATTAGTTATTAGTGAGACTGTATCAGTGAGCAGCAGAAGGCACTAAAATCTGCAAATAACTAACTAATAACTAATAATCATAATATATATTCTGAAGTAGCATACCGCCCCACAGCACGTCACTTTATTCAAAGTTCAACTACACGTACAGCACATACATTGTTACAGTTTGTAAAGGTGAGTTAAATGCCGTTTTGTCCATTAAGTTGCTATGTGTCTGCATCGAACAGATCCAGAGTTGGAGTTGTGTTTGTTTCCATCTGATGAAAATAAGACCAATATTCACTCTGATTTCAGCTCTGGATGAATCTGGACTAATTGTGCAATAAAACTCCCTAATACATCTGTTTGCAAATTAATGTTTAAAGCTACAATTACAACGACTAATAAAAGTGATTATTATCGTTACTTGATGTTTTATTAGTCAATAAGGTGAGAATGAAATAGGTAAATACAATAAAAAAAAAAAGTCAAAACAGCCAAAACCACAAATAATAAAAACTGAAGAATATGTAGAGATGTTAAATTTAGGTGTTCTCTCTGTATTTTCACCATCACTATTGCACAGAGTAGGATTGAGAAAAAAGAAAAAAGAAAACAATGTTTTGAAGCTTTCATGACAGTAAAACTCATTAAAATGAACTGGATGTGTGTGTGTGTGTGTGTGTGTGTGTGTGTGTGTGTGTGTGTGTGGAGCGTTTGTGAGAGACAGAGGGAACAATAATTGGCCATGGAGACAAAGAGCTACTTGATTTTAAGTCACATCTGTTCTACAGAAGGTTGAAAACGGAACCACTGTGACAAATACAGAGAATAAAGTTGAACACATATTTGTGACCCCTGCTCAAAGAACATTACCACCATATAACACGTTAGTCATCTTGGATACGATGGTTTGTGACTGACTGAAGAATCTCCACCTCTCCCCTCTGTGTGTGTGTGTGTGTGTGTGTGTGTGTGTGTGAGCAGGTGCACGTCTTTATGTGCTGTATTGGTGGATCAACACTGCCACCTAAAGGAAAACTGCCACATTACAAACACAGACAATAATAAACACACATGCAGTCATGCTTTAGAGGCGAGTGTGATTGAGTGGATATTGAATAATCTGAAGTCAAATAAAGTAAATACATCCAGTTCAATTCATTTTTAAGGAAATCTTAATGTTTTAATATTTCTAACTAACAGGCACTCAATATTAACACAGCAATATTTCTGTTCAACATCTACTTCTATATCTACTTTTTTAGTTGTTAAGCTTCAATTGAATATCATCAAGTTGACACCTGGTAGAAAGTTACATGAAGATGTGGCAGCAGTAAAGCTTATTCCACGGCTGATCATTTCCTGGATTTTCATCCTGTTTATTGGTATAAGTCTGATAAAGACATTTATTTTGTCACTTATCATCTAAAGAGCAGACCAAAATCAAGCAAGTTTATGAGCTAAATCATGTAGCCATTGGTTTAAAGTTTCCAAATTTGTGATTTATTTGTGTGATTTTTTTTTTCCTGAATCAGAAACCACATATGAATTATTCAAGGCTGATACTACGACTAATAATTACTCAAAAACGTTCATAAAAAGCTTAATAAAAAGTAATATTTTAGTGTTTCGACCTTCTACAAAAAGTTCAACGACTGACCGTCATAACAGGTTTCACCTCTGTTTCTATTTTATATTGATATACATTTACTTCACGACGCAAACACGTTTACAGGTCAGCAGGTTCAGGTAAAGCTGCCAGAGGACAAAGTCAAAGTCACATATTGACCTCCACAAACACAGAGGATGAAATCTGAACAGCAAACAAACAGAAGCCGCTGAGACAGACAGACGAAGACTTGCAGCTGGCTGGGTGTAATGTTTCGGTTGATAGTCTGACATTTCCTGGTCATTATCTGTCATTACAACCAGCAGGGGAGTATACACACTCACACATAGCAGGGGTAGTGGGTGGTTTTGACCCATTATTTGAGTAGATATGAGAGAGAAACGACACAGGTGGGAAGCAGAAAAGAGAACGGCGATGTATTCCTGATGGAACACGGAGAAAAGAGTGCAGCTGTTGTGTGTTGGCCTTTTCAGAAAAGAGCTGTTATTATGGGCAGTTATGGCAGGAAACACCCAGGGGACACCTACAATAAATCCAACACACGTGGTGGAAAAGAAACAACATAAAGGTTATGAGGTGGAGGGAACAAGAACAAAAAAACAGACAATCCAAACAGGGGATGAGAATGGATGCTGAGCTAATTGGATTCCAAGTGAAACTGTAAAAGTCAAACTGTACCAGTTGAACTAAATGCCGTTCAAACACTAAATTATTCATAGCGTTTGTTTTCTGAGCTGATAGACCGGATAGGCAGGGTTTACTCCATCAGGTCATCGGAGACTCACAAGTGAACCTCAACACAGAAGATAATGTTGTTTCTACAGTAGGATTATTCTGTTATTACTGAAATTAATAAATATCATTTAAACTCCTTAGCACAGATTTGACAGACTTCTGACAGATTTGACAGATCTTCTGTGAGGCCAACCGGCCGACTCAACTCGTAGATGAGTCCATCTACAAGTTCTGAAGTCGCCGCCACAAGCACCCATGACTCTGACCTAGTTGACCCAGTCTCCAAACTACCCAGATCTCGATCCTGATTTAACATCTGTGTATGGAAGCCCATTTCTACCAGTAAAAATTAAAAAAAGAGAGAGAAAACTCCACAAAGTTTTATCTCCACCAGAGGACACCGTGCCCAGTGTCCTGACAGGTGTTTTGGCAGCACAAGATGTACTTCCACAATATAACGCAGACGGTTTTACTGTTTTTATTTACCGAAACTATTTTTTCCTTTTTTGGAAAATGTCTCTAAGTTTAGGTCTTTTTTGAGACAGTGATCGAAGACAGCAGTGCCAGAGAACTCAACTTTCATGTTGTGAATATCATAATGACGGATCCTACAATTCTGGACTGAAGAGGAATGAACTACAGATACATTCTGGAGCAGTGACTCACATCTGTTTAGATTTGAGCGGCTCTCTTCAAAGTCGAGCTCAGAGTAAAAAAAAAAAAAGGAAAAAAAAAAAACACTGCATTTTTATTTTTTTTATCTTTTGACATTTAAGATAGTTCATGCTTCTCTGGGAGACACTATTACTCTCTCTCTTACACACACACACACACACAGTGGCTGTAGTGTTGACCTTTGGTTTGTCTCCAGCAGTGTTTTAATTGGTCTGTGTCTTCGGCCAGCCGTCTGACCCTCACAACTAGCGGCGTGTGTGTGTGTTTCTGGTTTTTATATTCTTCACCAGTCATATTTTGACTGCAGTTATATTCTTTTCTTTCTCTATTTAGAGAAGGCGTAGTGACTGTTCAGAAGATTCTAGTAGTGGTCAAGGTATGAAATAATCACAGCCTGTACCATCAGTGTAGCCAGTGAAGTAAAGCCTGATGTTGGTCAGGTAAAAGTTACATAGACTTGCAGAAGAGATGCGGCATAGTCCGAGAAAGACAGCTCTGGTTTCTTTATGTATATAACAACAACAGATAAAGTTGGTTGTCAAAGAGTAAGGACCAGCACCAAATCAGCAGGCACTGTAATATAAAGGGTGTTGAATACAGATCTTTCTTCTTGCCATGTCACGTTGAAGGGAAGTGACACTTTGCTCTAAATATCCATATCAGAGAGTACAAACAGGAAGATGGTGGGCAGCATCAGAACCATCTATCAGTCTTCTCTTAAAGCTTTAATCTGGATCAAACCTTCAGTTTGTGTTGTTCAAAACTTTACTTTTCAGCAAGATCTGGATAACTTTGATACATAAAAACATGATTATCCTGATCCCAATGGGGGGTAAGAATTCAAGGTGGAATTCAGGAAGAAAATGTAGTAACAATCGGTCAAATAATACATTTGTATCATTTAGCGTATATACTTTTATTTATATTTTGCACTTGACTTGTTTAACTGTTACAGTGATAAAGTAGACATAGTCTACCAATTAAGCCAGTGTTCTCAGTAAAGTAAAAATAAAAATGATGCCTGTGAAACACTTCTTAAACCAGAAACTGAAAGAGCAGAGGAACAAATCAAGCTGATCAAACTGCAGCAAACCAAAGTGAAACTTCAGGTCCGCCTCCTAAAAGCAGGACTCTTCATCTCTCGTCAGATGAAGAAGAACCCTAAACATTCTTTATTTAGTTAACTATTGGACATTTAGCCTTTTTTGGAGGATTTGGAGGATTTTGTGGATGTTTATGTTATTTTTGTGTTTTGTCTCGAAATAAAAAACACTTAAAGTGACCCCATGTTGGCTCTTCTACCTGTTGTTCTTTACAAAGCTGGTAGCCCACATTGTGATATGTTGTCCCATTTAGAGCACTGGTAATCCAGATTTGGTAATCTTGAAAACTGTGTATCTGGATCAGGGTGATCCAATCAAACACTGCTTTGAAAAACTGGCATAAAAGTACGACGGATTACCTGATCCTGGATAGCAAAGAATGGGATTTCCAAATCAGGATCATTTAGATCCAGATTAAATTTTTTTGGCCCCATAAGTTCATGTTCAGCTGATCCTCAATTTTTCTCATATTTCCTGAACAAAATATCCTCTTTCTCTCTTTGTGGAAAGCCTTTAAGTCATGATCAGTCCAGAGGGTTGTTCTCCTCCTCTCCATGTTAGTCAAAATTTAGGCCAACAAAGTTGTTTCAGAACAGTCATTTCTTCCGGTGTGAGTTGAAGAGTGGAGGACGGAAAAGCATGACTAAAATCTGCTGTGATGCTGTGTCTGTAGCCCGCTTATTAAAGTGGAGGTAAATCACAGGCTCAACTTATCTACGTAAGCAGATATTGTTCCCTCGGTGGGATAGTAAGACCTCATGCAACCCAGAGTTATATGATACAACATCAGTACTTCTGTGCTGTTTGGAGACAGAACAGAGACGACTGGAGAAAAGTCAGAAGATCAGTAGGACCAGGTAAGTTCTGACGGTTTCTATCTACCACTTAATTCCAGCTTGTGGTTATGATACCTTTCCCCCTTTTCAAAAGGAGCACAGCCAATGGTTGTTGAGCCTGTTGTATAATACCAGTAAATCATAATATTCCATCAGTAACATGAGGCAAAAATTTGCTTTGCGTTCCCAGTGAACACACCGTTTCAGCAGAGTTACGTCAGAGTTACACCTTCTACAGTAACAAACACTACCAGACCTCCACTCTGTAAACAGCATAATGCTGCACTCCTGATATTCCCTCAAGTGCCAGAGCAGTGCCATTAACTCATCTTATTAGGGAGAGACCTTACATTCCCCACGATGACCAACATCTCCTCCAACACTCAGTACAACACTCAACTCAGTGTGTAGAGAACATCCCTCTCTTCCGCTTCAACTTGCAGGAAATATGTGGCTTTTCCTTAAGCAGCATGGATGAGAAGTGAATATGCAGTGTAGCGGACGCAGTCGTTAGCAATGTAAAAAAGTGCAAGTGGATAGTTCATTGAAGGAAAAAAAAAAAAAAAAAAAACACACACATCACTTGTTAACACAAATGAATACCTTGGTTACCCACGTTGACTCTACGATCAGAACCAACCGGGTCTGTGTTGCAAAATGGTTATTTAGTTTGCAAAAGGGTTCAATTTACAGTTTCATATTCTATCAGTAATATTCCAGATTTAATTGGTCCAGTTTGAATGAGCAGATGTGACTGTTTAAAAGCTACTTTTTCATTCTGACAAAGCCGTTTGTGTCAGTTATTATATTAACTTTTTTAATTCTCACCACTGTCGGAGAGAACAATGGAAACCAGTTCTCATAGACCACATGCAGTACCTTGTCAGCATTGTCTGCAGCCAGCAGGTTGGTGGCGAGTGTCTGCAGTTTGTGCTGGGCCATGTTCTTCAGAGCCGCCAGACTGCGACGGGTCATCGCCTGCTTCAGGTTCACTGCAGAGTGACTCAGAGCATCCACGGTGGCTGGAGCCAGCTCGTCACAGGCGTTCAGGATCTCCACCGCAGTTATACCCATCACACAGCGGTCCAAGGCGCCTGCAAACACAAACAAGCAAACAAACATCAGGAATACATCGTGATACAGGCATATTTCACACCAAGTGATATCAAGGAGCTGACACTTTGGTCCAAAACAAAGCTAATGAGCTACTGCCCAGATAAACACCTTGTTTACTGTGGATATAAATGGTCTCCAGACATTCAGATTAGACTTTTCTTCACAATAACTTGTGACATTTACTTGGGTATCAATAAATGAGACACTGACCTTTTATATTTCCTTTCTTACACTGGTTCACAGCTCATGCTATTGTCATAATTCAATGAATGAACATCTGGAGGTTGGTTTGGACTGGAGAGGACTGTTGGTTGGTCGGTATAAAAAAGGTTTTTTTTACACTAATAATCTGTATCCGACGTGTGTTTGTATCAGAATGGAGGTTGAGTTAAGTTGTTGATGAGCCCAGTTAGTTAGATACAGCATTTACCATTAAAGGTGACAGAGAATGGTTGAACAGGGTTTTGATCCTTGTTCTGTGATGTGACATATACACAATAAAATGTTAGTTGGATGGAATCATAGTGGGGGGGCAGTGAGATACATTTGACATCACAAACAACAGTTTTGGAAATTTGGAATTTCTATGAAGATATGATGTTAGGAATTTCTAGCACTTAGTGCATGTTCCAGAATGCAAGCAGATGCTCTTCAACAAAGATGAGGTAAAAAAGGTTTTTGATTCTCTGTCACCTTTAACAAACACTGTCAATCCTCCTCCCTTGGTCAGCAATAGTAGCCAGGAAACACATTTCAGTATAAAATGGTGAAATACACCAGTTTTATTCATCAGAAGTGGTGACGTCTCAGATCAACAGATCTCAGTTCTCTACTCCCAAAGAACACACAAGTAAGTAGAGTTTATTTATTAATGCGTAGTGACAGGGGATTGGTGTAATGGATAACCGCTAAACAACACAGCACACAAACACAGACGAAAACATCTTAACTGTTCATCTGTCCAACAGCTACACAGATCAGCCACAACAACTTCTGTTGCATCAAAAGTTGAGCCTTGACCTCTTTTTGCAGAGACACACACGCAGCTCATGTAAACATGGACACATCAGCAGCAGCAGTGTGGCACCACGCTATAGCCAAGTTACAAAAGCCTCCAAAACAACAGAGGGTGATGTAGCAGCAGATTAACGATCATAGTTTTATGATGTCACATGCACATATATAACATTCAAGTGTCCACATATGTTTGGATACGTATTGCACCAGGATGAATAGAGGGAAAGTGGACCAGCCTCATCTTCCTCATCTCATCCCTGCACTCCACTTAAGAGTTATATTCATCTTGCCAGCTCTCTCTGACATCATCTCCCACTCAGTTTGTTATGATGCTCAGTATCATCATCTGTTGTGTCTTGAATAAGAGTCTTCTCCCTCTGGCACTGCATGAGAGTAAATGGCACCATTGTAAGTGTGTGCGTGTGCAGGTGTGTAACTGTGTGTGTGTATAGGAGACAAAAGGCCTGTAAGCTACGGTGATATTACATGTCTAACGCCTGACTACACTCACACCTCCCTAATTTCACACTTAGCTACCCTGCAATCTCTTAGCACTACAGCTCTCACTCACTCTCACACGCACCCACTTGTACTTCTATCTCTGTGAGGACACTTATTGACATAACGCACCCCCCAGCCCCTTAATCGAACCACACCTTAATGCTTAACCTTAACCTAAACTCACCTCTGACCTTAAAACCACATTTTAAGCCTAAAACAGCTAGCTGAAGTTGTGAGGAGCAGGCAAAATGTCTTCAGTTTCCCAAAATGTCCTCACTTCCAAGGTGAAACTGGTTAAACTGGTTGTCACTAGGATAGCAGTACAAACACACACACAAACACACACACAGTTTACCGCAGAATATTTTGTCTTGGTTAGAACTAAATGGGTGGTTGAGGGCGCACATGAGTAAAAAGAGACACATGAGGTTTTTAAGGAAAATTTCAATCTATTCATTCAATGAGAGAATCAATATGAATCTAATGTTTGTGTATAAAGTATAGAGATGATTTAGCCAGAGCCTGGAAGAGCCTGGACTGACACACATAGCAAATGTGTGTCAATCTTTCTTATTGTCATTAAAAAGTACTTCAACCTGCCATAGCCTCAAAGGTCACTGTGTGGTACTTTTGTTTGTTTGATTCAGACACTTACACAACAGTGACGACAACTGGTAATGTTAGTTTTGCATGTCAGTATGCTATCATTAGCTAACTTTCTGAAGTCAAGCAGATTTCATGCAGCAGAATCTTGTAATTTTTCATCAAAAGTCAGTGTGTGTTCAAATAAAACTGGTGAAATTTTAAAGTTCAAACTTTAAATTATGACCATCTTTAATACAACACTATTATGATGACCATATTTCCCTGTAAAAGTGGTTAAGGAGTATAATTTGTAGCACATATTACAGTGTTGAGAGTGTGAGTGTGACTGCAATTTAACCATCGAGTCTCCAGACAATGAGAGGGACATTTTGCATAATTCACTGCAATAAATAAATGTGAAAACGGTGTGATTTGATTGTATTGAGGACATCCAGCGCTACAAAAACTGAAATCTAAGTATCTTAGATCAAGGTAATACATGATTATTTTTTGTCTGATAAGATAGTTCTTCTCAGTTAGCAATTTTTATGTTAGACTTTTTCACTTGTTTTAAGTGCTTTAGTCCTGAATTACCTCAATAATAAATTACAGCTCTTTACTGAGATTATATGACCTATTCTGAGTAAGTACATGCTTGAAACTAGAATAACAATTGTTACAAAGCTGTTTCATCAACACTTATAAATATAAAACTGCTTTTTCCAATTTCCAAATTGTTACAAATTATTCAACATAATGAGAAAAGTATTGTTAACTGTATCAAGAAAAGTACAATAGTAATTGTTTAATGTTTTGTTTAATGTTTTAATTTAAGTAACTTTGCTCATTTTTAGTAATATTACACCTATTTTTGTACTTTTTTTTTCTTGTTTTCGAAAGCCGGCTTTTTGCAGTGAGTTTTTCATTTCAGTCCACCTCACCATTTAGGATAATGAATAAACAGGACAAAGCATCTGTACCAACGCCACATGATCAATTTAACTCACGTCAGTGATTAAACATTCACTCAGTTCATTGGTCACAATTACCTGTATCCATTTGCCAGACGTAGACGGAGCCGTCAGAGCATCCAACCACCAAGTAGTCATCTGCCGGACGCCACTTGATGACCTGGATGGGGAAGAGGTGTCGCGACGCCAGCATGATGCACTTCCTCTCTCTGAGACTCAGCAGGCCCACAGAGTGGTCGCTGGCCACCGAGCAGACGCAGTGCTGCACCCGGGTCTGCACACAGTCAAGACACAGCAAAAGGTCACTGACAGGGAAGTGGAACACCAGGTGTTGGGAGGATACATCGCAATTAAAGTGAAACTGAGCAAACTCACAACACAGTCCACTTTCCCTCCACCCTGAACTGAATATGTCACTGAGAATAAATTTTGTCCATATCATTGAAACAAAATCTAAACAAAGAAAGTTGCACAAATTTCCTATTCCTGTTTCCAAATTTCACTGTTTTTTTCCTCTCATTTTTCCTGAATGACCCTGAACATGATCTAGATTGTGACATAACCATGAGGTTTCTGACCATGAGTGGACATTTAAGTCCAATATCAGAAACAAAATATTATTTCGCTGTATGTAACAAACACAAATGCAACAAACAAATAACGCAAGACTGACAGTGAATAGACTGACTAAATAGACTATAAAGTGAGACTTACTCACTCTATAGTTTACTCACATTCCTCCTCACTCTCACCTTACTCTCTGAAAAAGGGAAAAAAAGAAAAAACAAAAGTGTCTGAGCTCTTACGCTGCAGTTTTCAGGCGGGATGATGAGCTGCGTGATCTCTCCTCCGTGGACGCAGAAGATGTGCTTCATCTCTCCGGTGAAAATGTCCCAGACGATGACGGAGAAGTCCACTCCTCCAGATACCAGCGAGCGCTGGTCATAGCGTGGGGAGATCTGATACGGATACAGGACACACGTCACCTTGTTCCGGTGACCTCTCAGGGTGCGATGGGGCGGCCAGCCTGCAGGTCAGAGACACACAGAGCTCACAATGTAGAAAGATACTGCGAAGGGACGATGGGATGAATATTAAGCAAAAACAAGTTTTTGTTTTGTCAGTGACTCTTTAGATATTAAAGTGGTTGCAGCAGCAAAAGTCACAGTTGTAATGTCTTTTTAACAAATCAAAAAATTCAATTCAGTTCAATTCAATTCACTTTAGTCGACAGATGGTTACTGTTGCTGTTACTGTTGAATTCTACAAACATGTAAATGTTTTTTCCATTCTTAACGGCGTGTAGTTAATAAGTTGAGATAATTAGTATTCAGTGATGATGGAACACGTCGTCACCTCTGCGGAGCATGTGCTCCCCCTGCAGGAGCTGAACGATGGCCGTCTGAGTTGCAGGAACCAGGATGATGCTGCCGTCTTCTCTCCCACACACCAGTCGCCCCTGAGAGGGGATGTACACGCTGGCCGTCACCTGAGGGATAAACACACACACGATGATGAAACTGTAACTGTACTAAACATGTTTTAGTTATTCTACTCTAAAGGAAAAGCAACAGATATCCAAGTAAAGTTTTTGTAGCCTGCGATCAGAGCTGAAGATAATAAAACTTGAACTGTTTGTGTTTTACTCTACTGAAATGCCTCTTTTTAGATTTCAGAATCAATCTGTGAAATCATAAGAATCGCATTGTAAAAACATTCCATCGGGTGAAGGAGCAAAAATGTAAAATACTCTGGGATCAAACCTTGATGGGTTCCTCTTTCCCCGGCAGGACACTGAGTTGATCGATGATCCCGGCAGACACAGGAGTCAACTTATCAAACGCCTCCTGGAGACTGACGGTGGACGACACCTGCAGTTCTGTAAATAAAACATAACCTTGAAGAGAGCTGCGCCGTGGTCTCGGATCAAACCTGAGCTGGGTCTGTCTGTGTGGAGTTTGCACGTCTTCCAAGCAACCTGCCCTCACGCAAAGTCAACTGACCACTGAGTAGAATTACAACTCTTATCTCTTCACTTTATCTTAGTATTTTTTTTATCCTCTTCTGCAGATAATTTAAATTGTTTATATGACTCTTTTACCATGCGCATGAACCAAACAAATAGAAATATTATTGTTATATCTATATTATTACTGACACATGTTGCCCAGTAGATGTCAGCATGTTTTACTACTGCTGTCACAAGGAATTCACTTTTGCCAACACACACACACACACACACAGTCTCCTCTAAGATGTCACCTTAAAAAAAACAAAATCTTTAACATCTGTTTTTTTTTTTTTTTTTTTTTTTTTTTTTAACATGGTACATGGTATATATTATTACTTGTAGTTCTTATTTTAATATATTTAGAAGGTGAATTAACAGTCTTGAGAATGTATCTTTAACCCTCAAGTTTTCAGGATTATTAAAAGAGAATATAGAGGACAAGCTTTGTGTTTCTTATAGTATTCATGGTGCTTGTTTAATAAATCAACATACTTGTGTAACAATTTACAACGCGCGTCATCAAACAAACAACCTGACGACTCTTCTACAGGGAAAATGCTTCCTTACCAGCCCCGGTGGACGACGGCTGAGGGGGTGAGGTTTCCGGGATGCTCCACAGAGACAGTCTACCAACAGAGTCTCCCTGGATCAGTAGCTTATGGAACGGCTCCCGCCGGCCAAAGAAGAACCGAGTCACAGGAGGACAGATTAAGAGCTGGAGGATGGCAGCAAACATGGAGTCATTAGCAGCTGAAAACCTGAAGTCAAAAATCCTTCACAGCACTCTTATCCTTAAGATTGGAATGTTTCCTCTAAAATCGTTATTACGGTAAATAGTTGGTAGTAAAGCACAACTGGACATTTTGGACTTTATTAGTTTAGTTTTTCATGCCGTATTAGTTTGACCTTTGAGTGCCATGTGAAGCTAAAATGTTTGGTTTTGTTCTCTGGCCGCCGTCAAACAATCAACAACAAATATACAGCAAACTGCAAGAAAACAGGACCAAACACCTGATTGACCTGGGCCTGCTGCTCCTCTGAAGGAGGAGAAACACTGACTGACTCTAACAAAACTGGGGCTCTGAGCAGTGGGCTGACATGAAGATATATAAAGATGGAGTAAAACCTAATGAAGCCACTGAAAAAGTTCACTGATCACAACCTAACTGTGCCCATGAGAGCGTGTGCTAATGCAGCGCAGAGGAAGGACAGGTTGTGTTAACACCACAGGCACAGATACGATGAGAGTCATGGGTCTGATCGTTAATAACTAACTATTCTCATGGGTGCACAAACTTAATAAAACCTACATTTAACCATTTATTACCCAATATTTCACATATCTATTGTATGACCTTCATCTGTCAGAGCTTAAACACAAATAGTTTTCTTAATATGACATCATCAGTCACATGACTTTCACCATATTTGTCCCTACGGTGTCTCTAGGAGGACACACCGTCTCTTACTCTGGCACCAACTGTCCATTTACATGTGAGTTCCCCCTTTCTTTGTTGTGACAGCACTGTGAGGTGAAACATCTGTCCACTGAAGGGAATCATGGACAAAATCAAGAGCCATAGACTTGGTCGGTTGTGTCAAATCTATTACTCTGGATACATGAGAGCCTGACGGGTTTAAACATGAGGAGGGCAATTTACCAGGGTTCCATTGTGAAAACTGGACCGAGAGAAAAATCAGTTTACGCTTACGGTTTGGGTTAATCCTTAGTTACTGGACATAACATGGTAGTTAGAAGTGTCCTGTTTAAAACCCCGGCAGTCTGACTGGCCCAATACTGGACGTCTGGATTAACCTGACCTCTGACCTCTCCTGGTGAAACCAACTACAGCCATAAAAAGTCTACACACCCCAGGTTTTCGTGATGTAAAAGACGAGACCAAGATAAATCATTTCTGAACTTTTTCCACCTGTGATGTGACTTATGACCTTTACAATTCAACTAAAACATAGACTGAAATATTGTAGGATAAAAACTAAATATTCACACCATAAAACATTTTAATGTTACTACAACATTCAGACTTCTCAAGCAGGAGTCAATCATCATAGCACAACTGGAATATATATCTCAATATACATCCTTCGTCCGCTTTTGTGCTAAAAATCAACTAGTATTTGGAAATCTTGATAATTTTCTCCTCTTTGACTAAAGCCCCAGTTATAGCTGGAAAACAAAAACATGCCTTAAGCCTGATACTGCCACCACTGAGCTGCTACAGTGTTATTTTTTTTGCACCAAACGTATTTTTTTTGGAATTATGACCAAAAAGTTCAACCTTGGTCTGATCAGACCATTAGTCATTTTCCACGTGCTTTTGGGAGACGCACGTTGTCGTGGAATAGCTAAATGTTTTTTTTTTGGATAACAAGAGTCACAAGAAATGACATGATCAGAGTGTTTAAACGTTTGCAACTATATCATGTTTTTAATTCACATTTTTCAGACTCCAATTTGAGTTGTAGAGGTTATATTTAAGGTGGAAAATCGGTCTGAAAAGTTTTATCTCGTTCTGTTTTCACAACAACTTGGCATTTAAAAAAGAAAAGGTATAAAGTAAAAAGTAAAATCAGGTAACTGTTTGACCTAATATAACCCCATCGATGATGCCAATTAATTAAGCGGATGCTACACCCTGAATTGTTTCACACATGTTCAGGTGCTGCGACCACGGTCAGACCAGTGTGAAGCCTTTAAGTGATTAAAATGGATAACTGGAGGACGTAGTCTATTGTGAATGTTGCATGACGCGAATGCTAACACGTTAACAAACACATGCAGGACAGAGATACCTTCCAAAGACAACAGAAATCAATTTGGGTGGTTTTTTTTCCCCCCTATCGGAACAATTTCAAGATAAAAAAAGTCTGGTAAACTGTTATTCCGGGAGCTGCTGGTGGGTGGAGTGTGGTGATGATCCATCATAGTGATAATGATTGACAAGATGAAAGCTAGTGTGCGAGAAGAATGGGCCGAAATCGGCATGGCATCTACTCGACTGCGATAGGTACGGGAGGGAGGGGGATGGTGGCGGTGTCTAGTGTGGACCGCGACCTGTTGGTCCAGCTCATCTGAACGCTGTGGACAATCACACAAAGTATGCAAAGCACCACCAAACGTTTGTTTGTTTGTTTGTTTGTTATAAACATAAAGAAATTCTCTCATTAACAAACACACACAAACCAAACCTCATCTTGACACAAGATGTAAATATATCAGAGAGCAGAGATCACTACGGAGACAGAGAGAGACAGAGAGCATCAACCTACAGGGACCTGACAGCAGGTTTTTGTGTTTCTTTTGACTGGTTGTGGCCGGACGGGCGGGGTTTTAAATAAGCTTTAAGTAATCGATATGAATTACAAAATACTGAAGTTATTAAACAGTTAATAATCATGTTGCATTTGTTACATCTCCATAAGAGACTGCTGAGTTTTTAGACTCATAATTAATAATAAAGACAGAGGAAAAACCGAGATTAAAGTGTGTTTGTGCTTTAAAAAAAAAACATCAGGTGAACGGTTCACTATGGAACTCACTTCTAAATTGCCAATTTTTTTTTATCATTATTAAAGAAGAACCCTTGGTGTTAAATGAACTTTGGGTATGTTAAAACATGATAACGAGCCGTTATGTTTGCTGAGGAGCAAAACTACGCTAACCTGTTGCATTACCAACATTGTTTTTTTTTATTATTTATTTTTCGTTATCATGTTTTTAACACACCCAAAGTTCATTTTACACCGTTAATCAAACTCCTTGTGCTGAAACATGATCAAATATACTCACAGCAATCAATATCTATACTGTAATTACGTTTAACAAAGCGCTAGTCGAGCCTCTTTGCAGCTGAGGTGAATAAATTATCTGAGAGAACAGAAAGGAAAACCCGCCCACCTGGTCCAAACAAGAACGAAACAAACACAAAAAAACTTTGCGCTTAACAGCAGCTGAATGAAATCTGATGGCCACACACGGAAACACCATGTTCTTTTATGCTATCTGTGTTGGATGCTATTATTTTTCTATGTAGTACTGAGCTTAAAATTTAAGATATGAAAAAATAGAAATACCACAGCTGGATTCTACGTTTTATATGTTTTTACTCCAACTGTTTCACGTCTGCAAAAATGTAACTGATATACATCATTAGAAGTGTTTTTTTTTTTTTTTTTTTTTTTTTAAGTTTGCAGACAAATGAATTTTTAAACCTTAGCAACCAAACTGAATCCAAAATGTCACAGTATTCATATCCTATCACTTGTGTCTGTGTATCTTTGGTTCGTCATCATCTCAGGGATTCAGCAGGTTATTATTTGGGTTAAAAAAGCTTGGGGTCTTTGCATGCATCTTCATCAGCATGAAGACAGATGAGGAAGGTGATTGCGCTTTCGGTAGGCAGACACTTAGTTTTAGTGGGAAGATAGCATGAAACCAGGTGAACCAGAATGATTTCAGTCTGTCACTCAGGCAGGAAAGAAAACAAAGAGCGGAGCAAACACGACAGGTAGTTCACGTTCAATGTCGTCGACTCAGCAGCTCACACATCAGTTCTAATACTGCATCACCAAGTTTATATAATATTTGACAGAGAATGCACGAAAAACGTCTGTTATCGTCAGAAATTATTCGATTTTTTTTTAGGACTTCTAAGCTCAGGAGAAAGTGAGTCATAGTTCTGCATCACAAACAGTAAAGAGCAGTAATCTAATGACTGAGGCGATTTCGACAATGAGACGAGATTTATCAGGATCACAGAGATTCTCTACAACGGTGTGAATCACGGTGTGGAGTGAGAAAAAATACTTCTGAGTTTTTGAAAGTTGGGAAGAGCAGTAAGAGACAGTTCAGTCTGAAACTATCAGCTGTTAATGTGTCGATCGACTGCTCACTGCTGCGCTGCAGGTTGAAGTTAGTGTCACTGTCTTTAGGTTTGTGTGTTTAATGATGTCACATGATGTCAGTAACGCCATTATTTTTATCATTAGTGTTTTTAGGCTTAGACGAAAGTTAAGATGGACGACAAGTGGCTATTTTACATTTATTTTATCCTGTGCTGTTTTCTGGTTTTTGTTTGTTTGTTTAAAAAAAAAAAGGAATTACATTTTAGTTGTAGTTATACATTTTTAACTAAACTAACTTTAACTTTAAACTACTGATAACTATCTAAGTGCAAATGCCACTTTTATGCGTATTAAGTTTTTTTTTTTTTCTATTTTTCTGGGGTAGAAATGTAAAACACTTTTAAATGCATTAAACACATAACTGCTGCACTGTATTTTCAAATATAATTCTACAGATTAATGAAGCTTAATAAATCTGGGATGTTGTTTATCGTAACAATTACAATAGATGGGATGTTTTATCGTTTAACTCAGCGTCACTGAGCTGTTGTTTTCATTCAGTTCAGTCCTTTGTTTTGTTGTTCAGGAGATAAACTAAGTTATTTAGTGTCAAGAGGATAACGACAGACGACATAAGAACGTGTCCACACTGAGGAGTGAATGTGAGCCACTGAGTGGACGTCAGTGTCACTACTGTTCTCACAGTTTGCTTCTCTCGTCCGGTGATCACTTTCTGGCCGAGCTGCAAAGTCACAGTTTAGAAAAAAAACCTAAAAACCTGAAGACAAAACTTTCCCCCAGCACAGATTGAACACCTCAAAGGTAAATTTAACATCTTCTGACCTTAACATTTCTCCTCACTTGACAACAGTTTCACTTAAAGGACCATACCACTGTTTTTTTATACACGTTTGGACACGTTTGGACACGTTTGTAGTTAATATTTAGGAGCCTTCATCAATCAACCAGTGACCTGAGCGGCACAAGATCAATTTCTGACAACTCTGATTATTTACCAGTCATTTACGTTTGTTAAAAACTCTAAATCTCCAGCCTCTCGTATGTGTCGGTGTCTATATCAAGTATTATCATTGATCTTGATTGTGAATCAAGATCAAATCATCAAAAGTGAGCTCACTTTTTGCATATCCTTTAGTGACACCACAAGGTAATAACCTCTGCTCCAGTCAATAACACCTCCCTATGGCCTAAAGTTGAACTGAAAAGCTCAGATTTACTACACTCAGTTTGGTGATAACACTGATCACAGTCATTCCACTGGATTTTATTGACTGACGTGAGATTTCACCCTTTAGAAACAAGAACCAACCAAATTCACATGATCTTCTACGCAACATCCACGTTTGGTTTTTGTTCAGATGTCCCATCGTGACAGGAGATATTCAAATGTTGCTTATTCTACATTAAATAGCAACAGGACAATTCACAGTTAACAGGTTAAAACAGCAGCGTGGTCCTTGTCACATTTGACTAGGTTTTGTTTTCATCAATCAAAGTAGCAGGAGTTTGGAATCACTGGACGTGTGTTACAGCTTTTGCAGCTCAACCATCAAAGTGAAAACCTTCTTCCTGCCTTTGCTTATCAATATGCATTTTCTGGAGCTTACTGGCGCCTCTAGAGGCGGATGTTGGTATAGCAGCTCTGGGGTGTAGAGCTCCAAGTCGTAACCGCTGGCAGGGAGGTACATCACCTCCACAGCCACCTCCTCCTCACCTCCTTCTCCTTCCCTCTGAGAGGAGCAAGGTGAGCAGAGGAGGGAGTGGGGGGAGGGGCGTGGCAGCATCAGAGGACAGAGCAATAAAAAGAACAACAAAAATAACAAAAAAAAAAAAAAAGGCACAAATGACAAATTAATACCTACGGACAATGAATTATACATACACATAACATATAACAACGTACTGGAGGGCAGAAATAAAATCACAAATACACACACACACACACCAAGAGTCGGGCTCCACACATATAGTAAACCTAGTAGTAAAATAGTAATAAAATAATTCCTAATCATGTGATTTAAGATTGAAACCTACTGATTAGTTTTAGTCAGAAGAAGCAAGTTTTATGTTTGAAATCAACGTGATGTACTTCTGTTTCAATTAGTGGAGTTTGAATTACCTGAACTGCACATGGACAGTTAGTGTAATGGATTATCACAGCATCATATTATTATTATTATTATTATTATTATAAACCACAGTGCCTTGACTACAACATTGCTTTCCTCCATCAGTGAAACTCGGCATGTCACAGATTAAAAGTCGAGCAGGAATGGGAAATACTATGACCTCTGAACATGTGAACATCTGGAAGGTTTTCAGCGAGAAACATCTGTGTATAAGTGTGTGACTACACAACAGCATGAAAAAACTATGATGTACTGCAGTCCACTGGTGAGTGAAAAAAGTAACCGAATTATCAACAGAAACTCTCAGAGGCACAGTAGTGCATGTGTGTATGATGTTATCATCGCTGCACCGATGGAAAAGGTGTGTGTGCTGCAAGTAAAACGTACAAATTCATCAATTAGTTATATGGAATTTTAAACAATGTTAAGTTTGATTTATGTTGTCAAACAACATGTCTGGTGCAGACCGACAACAAGTCTCCAAAATGTGAGACACAACTTCTGTCCGGTGAGATTTAAAACAGCACCAGGTCTAATCCACACGTCTGAAGTGAATCCTGATCATATAAAATCAAATCAAACACCATCATTACAGCAGGAAGACAGATAAACTGACCTCAGTACAGCTACTACCTGTACTAGCTGCCTGTACATACACCGATCAGCCATAACATTAAAACTACGACGGGTGAAGTCATGTTTTATAAAGTCATCTCTTTATAAAACAATGTTATGCTTTGAAACCTTGGGTCCTGACACTCATCAGGACATTACTTTGGCACATATAACATTAACTAAAAACCGTGCTGACAATGACTCCTGCAGCGCCTCAGACACAGCTCAGAAATGGTTAAAAAAAAAAAAAAAAAAATGACACGGAGCCGGAGGTGTCGAACAAACTCCCAAACTGCCAAGATCTCAATCCAACTGATCATCTGTGGAATGTACTGGAACAAACAGATCCTTAAAGGCCCCACCCACAACCCACAGGACCCAAGGAATCTGCTGCCAATGTCCCAGTGCCGGACGCCACAGGACAGCCAGAGACCATGTCTGTTCCCTGACAGGTCAAAGCTGCTGTGGAGGCACAAGAGGGACTGAGACAATATAATGCAGTTAGTTTTAATGTCGTGGCTGCTCGGTGCATGAACCACACTCCCAGTCACACATCTACTTCTTACTGCAGAGCAGTAGGTCGTGACTGTTTGAGTTAAGATGTTTGAACAACAAAGACTTGATGAGTTGTGACACTATGAACCAACTAATCTAAGTCTATTTATTTATGAATATGCAAATTTCACACACACACGATTTAGAACTATTTTGACCGATTTGATTTTTTTTTTTGCTATGTTGCTAGGTGGATCAGATAGAAACTAAACTCATATATGATGTAACGTCAGTATTGTTTGGCCTCTGGTGTTGTAACTCTGGAAACAAGCAAAGTTAGTATCAGCATTAACATCCAGTTGTATAGTATAGTTGTGTTCTGTTAGTTTTTTTATCTACATTTTTCATTTTTTCACCACACTCTATAAAGCATCATGCATCTTAACCCAGAAAGAGATTCATTTAAAAAAGTTGATATATGCTGAAAATCTACAGATCCTGAGGATCATACCCAGCAGTAGTGTTCTGTAGTTTAAGAACCTGTCATGCACACTAACTACAAAAGCTTTGATATTTCAGCTTAGATATTTTAATTTCATATGAAACAATCGTCCTTTTTTTCCAGTGTTGACAAATATTAGAATTACATTCATTTTCCAGCTTTGTTGTAAAGCATCAAGTGTCTTGTTTGTTGTGTGATCAGAAGAACTGACAATAGTGTGAAAGACACAGCACTGACCTGTTTGTCTGAGCAGTTATTGATTCTGTAGATCAGCGGAGGGATGGAGCCTTCTTTGGTTTTTCCAACATCACTGCGGAAGTGTTCGCTCGCAGGCAGACAACTGGGGAAACACATGTGCAGTGGGTGTAAGTTTAGGACATGATCGGACTGAATGATCTGAGCAGCCCCATTACTTTAGATGAATATCGAAGTTAATTTATACTCTTTTTCTCAGAACAATATGAACAGGGACAAGAATCTGAGAGGAGGAGCAGGTTTACCTGGCAGGTAACTTATAGATGTAACTGCAACCGTCCTCAGTCCAGATGATGACTTTGTCTGCAGCGATAAACTCTCCTCCAGTCCAGGCTTGATCGTTGTCACTGGCTACTGAGCAGAGCAACGAGTAGTCGCCTGCATCAAACACCTGACACATACACAGACACACAGGAAGAGAGAGCAGGATATAAACTATGAGCTCTGGCTTATTCTTCAGACCCGTACTTCACGTTGCTGTCGTCTCTTACCCTCCAGTACTTGGAGCAGACAACCAGCAGGCTGCTCTGTGTGAAGGTACAGAAGGAAATACTCTGGCAGCCCTGACAGTAGATGGGTTTGGACTCCTCTTCAAACACTGGGTCCAGGTCCTGGACACACACAAACACACAGGTTACAAACTGGAGCCTAAGCTGATGCATATATCAATTAATACTTCAGATCGGGGAAAACTGTCATGATGTCACGATGCACTGGATTTAAAATGGATTTACAGAAGTGTACATTAAAAAGTTATTTTTTCACTGCAGTCATAAGCAATACAATAAAAACATGTGTCCACTTCAACACGTTCACACACTGTTCAAGCAGTATTCAGCCATCTGACCCAAGCAAACAAACGGCGGTGTACCTGCATCCTGCTGACCTCAGCTGTGATGATCCACACCTTCAAAATCCCCGTCACTGACACCGCCACCACTGTGTCCTCTACAGAAGGAGACACGGCAAAGTAAAGTCAAGTCTCAACCAAATGTTTACCCACTTAGTTAACAAGACAGTCTAACCTGTACATTCCTGCTGTCTCACCTTGTGTGCGGTGGGAGCGGATGATGCTCATGGAGCTTATCCAGTCAGGTGAGATCTTGGACACGAGCGAATACAGGACCTCCAGGCTCGTGGCGTCCACAACAAGGATTTCTGGATAATGGCCATTACAAAGTAGACGTCCCTCCCTTTGCGTGCCAATGGTGAACTGATAGAACTGGAGAACGATGGAGGATAAAGAGGGAGGAGAGTCAGAGAGGGAGAGAGCAAAAGATGTGTAGAAATGATGACAGGAAATGTGATTTGAAACAGTTCTTTTGTGTTTATTTGAATCCCAGATTTTCCTTTTAATTTTTACAAGATGTGACTGAGCATGTCTTACTTTTATTCCAGTGTGAGCACAGGCCAGCTTTGTGAATTCAATACAGCGTCCATCGTTCACATCCCATAAACACATCTCCCTGGAAAATAAACAATGTAGAGAATAAACATAAAACAGCCTAATCTGCAGTTAAACTTACAACCTGATGTTGTTATTTTGAACCTTTACATTGTCTTTATCTAAACAGATAGACATATGATTTAATTGTTCATAGTTTATTCCCCTCAGCTGTGGTTACACTTTTCACACAATGAGAAAATGTTCCTATAAACATTGAGTGTTGTTTTCAGAAAGAATGGGTCTAAATTAAACCTGAAACACTTAAGATGAGACAACCTGGTGTCTTCGGTCCTTAAAGGCCTTTTAATTATGATGACAAAGAACAGTAACATTACACAGTCAAATAAGGGTTTACATTGTTTATATTGGAAGAGTGATACAACTTTGGAGGTAGAACATCAAATAATGTGCTGCTGTTTTGTTGTTAGTTCATGCACCTTTTCTGATCTGAGGTTGTATTTATGAAACTGTTCTTTCTGACGGCATTGATTTCATTCCACAGCAAGAAATTGTCAGCTCTGTGCATGTGTGTGTGTGTGTGTGCGCACTCACCCGCTCTCTGATGCACTGACGATGTACTGCTTGTCACTGCAAACACTAGCTTTAGCAAGACAGGTGATGGAGGCTGTGTGTCCAAACAACATGGCTCTGGGACAAATCTGACGAGAGGAGACACAATGAGATTTAAGGACAAAGTGGTCCGGGCTCTTTTGGGTTAAAATGTCCAACGATCTGTGATATAAAAACGAAACTTAAGAACTTTGAGAAACAAACTGTAATCTTTTCTGTGAGAAAATTAAAGAAAAAATAATAGAACATTTTTCAAAAACTTCCAGGAGAAAAACTTCCAAGAGTATTAAACATGACAAACTCTCTAGTATTCTTCATACATCTGGGTTATGAAGTAGGGTAGCAAGATAGATAACCACAACACCGTATATCACAAAAAACACAATACTCCAGGTAAAGCATGGGGGTGGAAGCATCATACTTTGAATCTGTTTTGCTTCAGTTGAAACTGGGTATATGTATAGCAGCAAATCACATAATAAATTTATCTTAATACACTTCATATAGTTTGGTGTAAAAATCCACAGCTCCCTCAGTGAACAGCGCCTGAGTGACAGTGGAAAGGCAGAAACCTCCAGGAGAACCAGAGTGACAAACACCATCACCATCTTCATCAATACATTTACACTTAACATTACCTCCAGCTCAGGTGTCATGTCCCAAAGACATATCTGTCCATCATGGCAGCCAGTGATTATGGTGCTGAAATCATCCAACACCAGCAGGCTACTGATACAGTGGGTGGGAGCTGTGCGGCCCCAGAGCACTATGGGCAGAACCAGGCTGTTTCCCGACATTATGGTGATGTGTCTGAAAAGATAGACAGGCAGTTATATGAGAAAGTTGGTCAACTACAGATAGGCCACTGATTTCACTTCTTGCATTTTTTAGCATCAACTTTCATCCACAAGCATCATACAATATAACATATAGGTATATCATGTTTGGAAACCAGCTAGTGATGTTACACTCAAAGCTGTTTCAGATGTTTCAAAACAAATATCTGATGCCTTGCTTCATAAAGTCACACTCACATTAGAGAGGTGTAGTACCATTTATAATAGTTGTCAAGTCTGTTTACAATTCAGAATTACTTGACCTACATTAATTGCAATATCAATACCATGGCACAAAAGCACCACTTTGAACCAAACTAAAGTATTATCACTAATCATCTTTCTTGTTCCTCTCAGTCACTGGATCACTTTATGAGGTCAGCCATCAGAGGCAGATTTTGCTTCTCATTACTTGTAACAGTGCAGAAAACATGATGCTGAGCAATATACTAAAATCACTCAATAAATACAGGTGTCTTACAGTATTTGTGATTTTATATGGTGACATCACAGCAAGAAAATACAGTATTATCATAAAGCAGACCTTCGATGGCCTTTAACCTATCTTCAATGATGGTGATACTAAGAAAAATATAATAATAAAAGTTTCAACATGAAATCTTATTGGCCGCTGCGGTTTAGCTAAAGATATTATACAACCGTGCTAGCTAGGTGATTCTAGTCGTGACATGCTAAGGATGTTACATACATAGCGTGCTAACATGCTAACGCTCTGCATGTTGACACACAGACGGACACAGTCACATGTTGACATTATCATTTACTTTGTTCTCGTTCACGCGTTCATCGAGACTTTAGATCCAAAACGTTTGATTGACGCATGAGTCGTGTCGTCGCTGCAGTGTGTCTGACAAACACACACCACTGAGTCACCGGGCAGTCTGCTGTCACGAAGACGCGTCCAGAAACGAGTGTCCCTCTCTCACATAAATATTATTAACACCGCACACTCACACGTGAAAACATTAACGGTGCGGGATGTCGTGCAGCGTTAAATGATTAACCTTGACGTTTAATCCAGGTTTACAGACAACGCAGCAGCATCGAGCAAACCGAGAGACCGCTTAGCTTATATTCCACCACAGGACAGTCACTGACACCCACGTTAAATCAACGTTTAACTAAAAGCTTCGTGATTATCAGTCGTTAAAAGATATATTTGTTGTTCATTGACCCATAAAGTGCTAACGCTAAACTACACCTGCAATGTCGCGACTTCCGGGGTTAGTAACACAGCTAACGGAACCAAAACATAATGTTGAAAACCGAGGATACGCACCAGAGAAACGAGTTCTACTGAAACATTTCGTTTCCACCGAGGGTCAGGCGATGAGATCTTCTCTTCGTGAGACACAGTATCATGTATAATACTTATTTCCAGATGAATTTTAGCTTCTGTCCCACCGACAAGCCGATCTGTTTGGTCATCTGATCACTCAACAACCGGAAGTCTGTTCCGGTATTATATTTTCACAATAAAATATAAAACAAGCATAAACTTATATTTCTTGATTATAAGAAGAATCCCACTTTATATTCACGATTATTTGTGTATTTTTGTTATTGAATGTACAAAAAATACACAAATATATAAATTTACATATGAATGAAGATTTGAAAACCTGGTGGAATTTGATTGATTGTAAGCGCATGGCTTTTATTTTGAAAATTTTACGCATCTTCATTAGAACGTGACGTGACGTAAAGCTATCTGTTCTTAGCGCGTTCGTCTCTGCTCTTTAACTTTTACACTGCAGGTTTCGTAGTCAGTTAGTGGATAAAACCGACGAAAGTTTGGCTTTTTATTTTTTTATTACAACAATTTCCACCACGCAGTGCGCCATGTTGTCTCTTCAGTAAAGCACCTTTGATTCAAATGTCGCAGTTTTTATTCGGACCGGAAGAATGTTTGTTGTTTACGGTAACTCACGTTGTCAAACTTGACCATCTTTATTTGGTGGCGAACCCGCACGTGTTAGGCGATACAATGAGGATGCAATGTCTTTACTGATTATATACGTGTTTGTAGTTTGAGTCGCTGACAATGTGTTGTGATGATTAGAAGGGAAGAAATGTCGTGGTGAGAGGATAGTTGTAGAGCTAGCAGCTAGCTGAGCCGGAGGACTTGTTACGACTTGATCCCAAACACGAGGACGACACATACACTACAAGTGTACCCGACGGTTATTTTAACTCATCAGTAAACAAACACAATGGATTACGAGTTTCCACAGCAGCTGTTTCCTTCCTTTTACAACTGCGGGTCACCGGAAACTGTCCTGAAACATTGTGCTGCAAACTGGGGCTGCTACGACCAAGTCAGACCTCAGGTGGGTTTACACTCAGTTCAATGTAAATTATATTGAATGCCAATATTTTCCAGTTTAAGCTTTGCTGCATCCATAGTTTGAACATCTAAACTGTTGGCTGTGATCAAACTCACTGTGTGGTTGTGGTTTCAGGGCAACTCTGATGCTCACTCCAGCTGGAAGTTTACATCCAAACATCAGGTCAGAGGAGAGTGGTGGCATCACACTGAGCCAGTGCCGGTTCCCTTCCTGCCTCCTAAGAACTGTGAGTCTCTAACAATCAGGTCTCAGATACCATGAGTCTTCATACTTAGTATGTTGGATGTGTTATACAGTCATGGTCTAAAGTTTTGACAGCGACACAAACTTTGCTGCTTCAGTTTTTATGTCCACGATTCACATGATCAGATTAGATCAGTGATCAGATTTGACATTCGCTCATTGCAAGGAGCTTAAATAGCAGTCAGTTTAAACTTTATCACTAAAATCCAGTTGTCACCATATTCTGTATCCTGGCCCTGACAGAAGATGATAAGATAATGTAATGTGATTACATTATCTACAGTAATAAGTATAAATTTAAGTATGAATCAATAGTGACTTTAAGTTTGAAATAATATTTTCAGCGACTATGCATCAAAACAACCACACATGCAAGTAAAGCACATCTGAAATAACTATTTACCAGCTCATCAAGAGGTTCAACTGCAGTAAAAAGGTTGTAAAACATGTTAGGTTGTCCATTAAGGAGCACGACTGTCTACTCTGAGGAGTCAGCGATGAAATTGGGTGTGGTGCAGGTGGGTGTGAGTGCATCTGCACGCATGGTGAGGCCAAGAACGGCAGCAAAGAAGCCTCCGTCCAAAAATAACATCAAGCGCAGACTGAAACTCTGCATGGAGTCATAAAATACTTAGAACTGTTATTGCATTATAATTAGAGACTGAAAATACTCAAGACAGTCAGTTATAATTGCTGAAAATACTGAAGCAGTTTGTGAAAAATGAATTTATATCACTGCTAAACTTTTGACCATGACAGTTCTTCAGTGCTTTCTTCAGGAGCTTTTTTTTTTTCAAACAATACTCATGTTATCTTGTTTTTGGTAGAGTCAGTGGGTTAGAGATATTGTAAAGTATGAGTTTAGTTATGAGTTATGCGTTTATACCATTAATTATGTTACAGTAATGTCTTAATTTGACAGTCTATTTAAATGTGTTTCCCAGCTTCCCTCTGGCCTTCAAAGCCACCAGATCCACTTGACTTCATCAAACATGTGAGTATGACAGCTAATTAATTAATTCTGTTCATCTATTTAATGTTTTAAAACATACACTCTATGCTAATGTTTACAAGTTGACTGATGAAGTGTCATTGTAAGTGTTGTCTATGTGTGTGGGTATTTAGATGGAAAACTACTCGATGGACCACTACCAGGATGCTTTTGGATGCATGGGTGAAATTCTGGGCGACAACTTCAACTTTAACCATGAAAGAAAAAAGGTGAGTCACACAAGCAAAAGCACTTCTATGAGCAGATGTTGTATTCATGCGTTCATTTATTTAAATAATGTTGTGAGTGGTTCACAAATATGACAATGATCTGGCAGAGTCACGATTTCACAGACAAACATATTATGATGTGTGTGTTATTTTGCAGCACTCTCAGAAGGATTCGGTCAACATGTGGAAAGTGAAAAACTTCCTTAATAAGCTGGATTTCAAAATGTAAGTGAACCTGACTGACTGTGGATGTGGAAAGACTTGAAATGGAATAAATATTTCTTGTCGTGAGGTTTTGTTCGTGTCATCTTGTGGTGTCTGTTCCTCAGATGTCAGCAGACGTATTCCTCCAGACAACTGAACACATACAGTGTCCTGCTGTCAGATGTGGTTCATTCTGTCCCTCCTGAGCTGTTGGGTGCTCTGCTGTACGAGGAGCTGACGGAGCAGAGAGACGGTCTGCTCTTCTCTGAAAGACACACAGGTGGTGCTCTGGCCTTCATCCCTTTCTCACAGAGCGGCAGCAGCTCTCAGCGTGGCTGTCTACTCTACCCTGGAGGCCAGGGACTGGACCGCCTCAGTATCCTGTAGATCAAACACAAATTAAACAAACAAAATTAAATTAAACACCGGAGTTTTCATATTATCATACTAGTAAAGTTCTTAACTCAGTACCTCAGACTTCCACAAAGTGGAGCTGCAGCACCACAGAGGAAGTTCCTCTGTTTTAAAAAGCAGCAGTGATCCATTCAGCTTCCAGCTGAAAGGCCCCATCAGACAGATCAGCTCTGCCTCGCTGTTTGACAACTGTAAGTATGGACTAAATATTATAAACGTCACCAGAAATTCAAGGTGTTTTTATCGTTTCTCTAATTTCATCCTGTTTGTTTGTGTGTTGCAGGTTGTGTTGCTGTGCGGTCAGATCACCTGTGTGGAGTTTGGAGGTTCAGTGAAAGAGACGAACCTCTTCCACTGCAGGTCATCAACACCAGAGAGGTCGCGACCTGCATTAGTGTCAGGTCAGTGATCACCAGGGAGGAGCATGGAGACTTCTGGAAAACACTGCAGCTGAGGAAGTAACATCTTCTCTCATGTTTGTTGTCAGTCCTCACATTTTAGGTGAAGTTCTGGTGGCAAGTGAGAGTGGAGCAGTGAACCTGTGGACTGTTGGCAAACGGTGACCATGTTTTTTTTTTTTTCTTTGTTTTCTGTCTTTCTTCAAGAGAAGGACAGATGCAGGTTTCATCTGTTTAAAGTCAGGTTATAAATCAAGCTGACATTAAAACAATTCTCTGTCTCATCAGAGTGCAGAAGGTTCGGGAGGACAACAGCAACCTGTACTTTAATGCCAAGTCGTCATGGCGATGGTGTGAATTCTCCGCCCACCCGAGGGTGATGCTGTACGCAGACAGGACAGGGGTGGAGCTCACAGACACCAGGGTGAGAAAGAGGTTGTGGCTAGTGAGCAGGTGCTTTTAATGTTGTAAAAAGTCACTGAACTTTGAACACATCAGATGTAAAAATCAACATTGTTTATGTAAGAGCCTTGTGTGATGTCACTATTCCATCATAAACACTGTTACATAACTGTTGCGTCTGCCTACCGTGGTGTATTAGCATGTAGCATTGTAAAGGAGAATTGGGCTTATTGAGCCTTTTAGAGCATAAACTGCAAATAGCTATAGATATTTAAAACAATACACATTTCAGACTGATTAAAACTTTTCGGATTAAGAATCATTAGATCTTTTATTAGATGTTACTTTTTTACATTTTCTCCCCCTTCCCTTGTGGCTTTTGCCTCCCTCCAGGTGAGTCCTGTCTGTGGTCACACTCTGTTTCGTATCAGCAACACTTCAGAGTGTCGTAGTGGAGAGAGACTCGTCCTGTCCAGATATCTGGGACACGCCCACTCCTTCCACCACCTCATCGTCACGCAGGTACACTTATATTAAACTCCATCATACTTACAGTAATACTCACACTTTATGATTTTAGCTCATTCCAGGTCAAAAATAATCAGACATGAGATTTAAGTTTCAACTTTCAACTGATCTCAGAGAATCCTACTGATCCACCGTCAGCTCAAACACATGTACCACTTTCTCTCTCTGACAGTACTCAGCCTACATCATGGACGAGCGTTTTCCATGCATGCCCATGCTCAAGTGGGATCACACCATGCAGTCGCCACCATTGTTTAGTCATATTCTTCCTGGCTCCACCTCCTCAGGCTCAATGGAAGCTGGTGGTGGAGCCACTAAGGTCCTGTTAGGTTCCCACACTTCTCAGGAAATCACCTTGTTGCAGTACTCGGGTCAGTCACTAGCAGTTTGCAACATATCTGTTTGTAATCTGAACCTTCATATTGTCTACCGACTGTTTGTGTAACACTTCCACTTTGTGTGTCTGGTCAGGCGGCAGAGAGGAGGCCTGTTTTAGTCAAGGTCCTGTCCAGGCTCTGCTCAGACCCACAGACAGTCTGAAACAACTTCCTGTTCAGATTCCTCATCGCCTGGACATCGCCACCAACAGACTGTCCTCACCTGCTGCAGGTATGGACAGTGGGAAACAATGGGTATATCTGCGTGCATCATTGTTTGCGAGTGTTTCATCAAGACAGTGACTAGAAACTGTATGTGACCATTTGACTTTTCAAACATTTTGACTCAAATCAAATGACAGCTGCAGAAAATAACTGAACCTCTTGGGATCGTGAAATTTTTATTGTGACAACTTGTCAACACAAGTGATCTGACAAGATACAACATCTAAATCAGTTGTTGGAAGGTTTTATACTCTATACAAACAGTATTTTAAAGTCATACGTGTGTGATGTGGCTAATGTTTGTGTTTGTTGTCAGGTCTGACTTGTATCCAGAAGAAAGAAGCAGGTACAGAGAAGTGTATCTGTATCCTACAACTGACAGAGGCAGGAGATATTTTCTACCAGATCTTGGAGCCGGAGCAGCCAAGCACTGACACATGTCGACGTCCAGCAGCAGAAGATGAACCACTGCTCCAACAAGCAGGTGAAAAAGTGTCACAAGCAGCCGTGAAATATACCACAACATCGGGAGGAAAAACAGCAGCACAACTTGAACCAGACTCTCAGATGGTTTTAGCAGACAAATCCAGCGACGAGGATGTAATCGGACCAACTCAGCATCCGTCTGTGCCGAGATTTGTGCCTGAAACTCCAGAGAGGGAACAACGAGCAGCAATCAGCTACCTGGACTCTGAGGATTCAGAGTCAGGGAGGAAAGTGAAGCAGAATAAAATGATGAAGCTGTTGGGGCTGGAAGTCGTCATCAATGAAGATCCACATTCAGATCATGGGAGTGAATCGGACACAGGAGGGAAAGATGAAGTGGTGGGTAGAGATCATGCTGATGATGCTCAGAAACCCAGTGGTGTGGAGGAAACTGTCTGCAGCTTCAGTAGCTTGAGTCACACTGGTTCCTCTGAGCAGCAGACTGGAGTAAAGCTCAGCAAAGACGCTCTTATCACCTGGAAACGTTGGCTTCAGAAACTGATGCAAAAGGATCGTAAATCAAAGCCCCGCCCACGCTGTTCACAGCACTTCACAGCCAACACTAAAGGTCTGCTCCAGCAGCCCGATAATGAAGCCAGAGATCGGACAGAAGAGGAGCGTGTGCAGAGCCTAAGGCGAGATCTGAGGGCATGCATGTCCAAAGGCTCTCTGCTCCTCCACAGCACTGTCTCTGCCTCCCTCAGCGCTCCAGATGTAGAACCAGTGCCAAACCTGGTAGACACAGAGGCCTGGACAGATCAGCTCAGCCAGCGCCTCACTCTATCCTGGCAGGGGGAGGAAGCGTGGCGCATGTGGTGGGAGGACCAGCTGGGGCTGAACAAGGAGAAGAAGATGGAGGCTCTGAGGAGGAAGAGGAGGAGGGAGAAAGAGGTGAAGAGAGCTGCAGGCCGACGCCTGGAGCTGTCCGGAAGCTTCACCTCGTCTCTCAGCTACCAGTCAGACCTGGACAACTTCTCTGACTCAACAGGCTGGTCCTCTGCAGCAAGCCAGAGGGCGTGGTCTGACACCGAAGGGGTGGAGCCCCTGTCCCAGGTGGAGAGCTGTTTGGATCGGGGGGTGACGGGAGACAAAACACCCCCCACCAGGCAGAATGACAGCCCCGTTTCCACACCAGCTGCCACACCTCAAAGAGTTAAAGATAGACCGGGTGAGCAGCAGACTCCCAGCAGCTCCTGCACCGTGTCCCTGTCACAGACAGTAGAAACACACTCCACGGCAGCCAATCAGAGGAGGAGGAAACGTCCAGCAGACGACCTCCTCAGCTCTTTGTTTGCTCCACAGGTGAGAGGAACCTGTTTAGTAAGATGTGATGTTGGTTATTAAGACATAACTAGACAGTCTTAATAGTCTGTAGCTATGAAGACTGTTACTGAAGGCAGTAAACTTTATAATAGAGGAAAATAGAGGAAATGTATTGTTGTGAGAGTTGTCAATAGACCTGAACAGGAGGCTCTCATCATGAGTGACAGAACAGATCTGCTCCTGTTTTTATCAGTCCAGCTGTCTACACAGACCATGTAACAACATGTCAGCAGTAAATGTTACAGACTAACAGAGGCTCCAGTTTGACTCAACTCTCTAACTTGAAGTTATTAATGGACAAATATGAGACTTTCAAAACTATTTTTGTATTTTTGCCATCATTTTAATTAAAATTACACTGTCAGCATCCTAAATAAATATCATAAATCTTTATACTTCTTTACCTTCATACTTATGTTTCCAGGATGAGTCTTCACAGCACAACATTTATTTCCCAGAGGAGGGCAGCAGTGAGCAGCCTCCACCTCGGCTTATGTCCTCGTCCTCTTCCTGGTCTCAGCTCCACAGCTCACAGTCTGTCCCTCAGAGGAGCCTCAGAGTGGACCTGTCCCAGGACTTCTTCAGTCGGTCGGGTTTCTCCCAGTCTCTGTCCCCCTCCCAGAGTTCACGAGGTCAACTGGGACTCTCACAGGCATCACAGTCGTCTCAGTCCAAGAAGAAGAAGAAGTCTCGAATGGGATTTTGATTCACTGCTTCAATTACAGTTTTCTTTAGAATAAAAAACAAGGGGCCAGTCTAACCCAACCTCAACTTATGAAGAATGTTGTTATGACTTGAATGTTGTCTATGAATGATGTTGAGAACTGTGGTGGGATCATTTGCTGGAATTGCAGTTAGAAAACGACAACGAAAGCTGGATGTAGTGTGTGTGAGTCTGACAGATGTCTGACATCCTATTTCGATTGTTGGATAAAGAGGTAGAAGATGGATGGATGGACACCAGGTAATTATTAAATTAATATTTTTTTTTATACTTATGTGTCTCTTGTCTCATACTCTCTGTAAAACAATTGAAGCTTTGAGGAGCCAACATAAGAATAATGTAAAAACATTAAAAAAACAAATAGTAGTAGCCTAATTGCTTTTTTACATGATCTTAAAGAATTAAAGCAGCTGTTGAACCTTTATCAAACCGTTTATTTCTCAGACTTGGTTCAGATCTGATGGCTGGTTTTATTTTAGATCAGGTTGTTGTTCTGTAGATGGCGTCAGCACCGACCAGAGGTGTTTCAGTAGCGACACCAGCTCCACAGTAGTTTGAATGAAATTATCAGCTGATCTCAGATCAGTTTCAACCTACATGTGTGTTGAGGGTTTTTTTTCTTCCTATTTTTATATATTTTCACATATGAACATTCCTCAACAGTGTAACTAGACTTTGTCTCAGCCAATAACACCATGTCAGTGTAATATTAATTTTCATTTCACCGGGTTCACCTCCGCTGAACCGGAAGTTAACCGACCATTTAAACGGATCAAACGCGCCACGCGCTCTTTTAAAACAGCTAGAGACCGACACAGGACGCCGGTAAGAAGAACATTCAATTCTGTTAGTGTTTGTGACTGTTTTATCTAAAGAAACATAATATTTATTAACTTCTGTGTTGTGTGATGATTTTAACAAAGAGAAAACAGTAAATGACCGGGGACTGTTTTTAAACTGTGATGAGGTGATGGCTCTGGTGATGACTCGGTTCTGACAGCATCTGTTTCTACTATTGAATATTTAGCTTTTAAGTATTTAAACTATTTGAGTAACACAAACCCACATTTAATGAATAAAGATCAGCAGCTTCATGAAGCAGAGATTTTACACACAGATTCACAGAAAAATGCATAAATCAGGAACTGATTTAAGGTGGAATGACACAATGTACTGAATTCATTCAGATTAAAAACGATCCATAATGATCCATATTTTTCTACATGACCTGTGTCATCTGAAACATCTGGACCAGTCAAAAATGAACACACATGAAGAATCATTGACACTGTGTAAAGTCTTTGTCCTGCTCATGTTAAATGTTTATTACAAAGGTCAACATCCTCTGTGACACATGTAATCACATTACTGCAATAAAACCACTACTGAAGTCCACTTTACATTTTATTACACTTAAAAATGATGCATTATATATATGTGCATACAATGTCTGGACAGTGTTTAAATATAAACATATACCATATAAACATCAACCAGCTAAAACAATAACATGCTGTTAATACATCAACACAACAGTGACAATATCCAGTGATATGAAATCCTGCTCTGGATACTTTATTACATTTGACTGATAAGACTTTGTAATTTTATTGTTTGGTATTGTTACTTTTACAGAAGTAAAGAATCTGAACTTTTTGTGTCTACATTTCTTTGTGACACATTATTAACATCACACTTCATGAGATAAAATAACATTAAGATCTTTAAACAGTGTCAACAAATGTCACAATGATGACATTTGTCTACATCACACTGTCTTTAACGGCTTTTGGAAAAAACCTGGTCACACTGGTAAATAAACCTTTAACCATTAACTTCACCCCTGGAGAGATTTTTTCATCACCTTGTTTTTTCATCTCCTCCAGTTTCTGGACCTTCTCTGTGTCTCCTTTCTCCTTCATCTTCTCAATCAGGACGTCCAGGTGGACATGAGTGGACACTGAATTAACATTCAGAGCGATCTTCTCCAGACTGACAACATGTTGGTAGGCCTCTTCAAGACACTGATCTTTGTTTGCTGTCAGATAGATCATTTCCTTTTCTAGATTTTCCAAGGAGTCCAACGCATCAACTTTATTCTTTTCATACTTCTCTTTCAGCTCTGTCAGGGTTTTCTTGACTTTCCTTGTCTTGTTGACATAGATCCACTTGTCTTTCACATGATCTGATACAGGACACTTATTGGTACATGAGGTACAGTGGCCGCCTGACATCACCTCACACCAGGCAGGACTCATGACCATTGTGCATCCAGGATAGTGACAGTTCTCTTCACAGACTTTACAGGTGACGGCTTTATGATTTAAACTCCACCAACTAACAGAGATGTTTTCTTTATCTTTGTAGACCTCATCAACTTCTACAGTGAACACTTCATCCTTCATCTCTTCATGTTTCTTCAGAGCTTCTTGAATTTGTCTGATTTCTGTCTGTTTCAGATCAATCAACTCAATTTTGTCCTGAAAAATTGGGAATTCAACACGTCAACGGTTGTGTTCAGTTTTTGAGGTTTAGATGTTTTCAGGATGTTTGTAAAATTACCTATTTCCTCTTCTGTCATTTCCCATGCACATTTTAAAGGCCTCTGATTTTCCTTGGTTCTCTCTGTTGTCTGTTGGTTATTAAACAGGGAGTGTTTAGGCTGGTTCTTCTCATTTCTGGCACATTTAATTTTTGCAGCATCAAGAGCTTGAAAAACATTTTCAGGTGTTACTCCATCTGAGTGTGTGATGAGAGCTATGATATTTTCTTCCAGATTTTTTCCAAACAGAGACATCACTGAATTAAAGATATATTTCAATCTGTCACTCACTCGATTCTCACTTGCCTTCAGCACCAGACCCACTGCATTAATTTCATGAACTCCATCATCTGAGCGGAACAAGTCCAATAATCTCTGACTAACAATGGCATCATTTTCAATTCCTCTGGTGTCTCCATATCCAGGAGTATCAATGATGGTCAGAGAGTAGGGCAGAGCTTGATCTTTAAGGTCATAGATGTCATACACGATCACATCTGATGTCTGACTTTCAGTCTGACTTCTCTTCTCTTCCTCCACAATCTGAAACCAGATGTTGTCCTCAAACTTCACTCCCATGATGTAGTTGAACAGAGAATTGATCAGAGTAGATTTTCCTGTTCCTGTTTCACCAACAAGTAAGATGGTTTTGTTGACCTTGTTCAGATTTTGTTCACCAACAGTCAGTCTGGTCAGAGTCTCAAACTGCTGTTTCTCTGGTTTCACCTGGTAGAGAGCAGGAGATCCTGAACGGATCAGAGAACTTTTGGAGATGAGATCTTTGTATTTAGATGAAGCATCACAGAGGCTGTAGACAAAAGACAGGGATATTTTACAATATTTTTTTATTTTTCCAGTACAAAAGTGGGGACAAAACTAAAAATGGGAAACTTAAAAAGAGAGCAATGGAAGTGAAACCAGTACAGGAATATTGGCCAGATGGACAAAAGTGTTGGTTGAGGTGGTAGGTTTTTTAGAGGTGAAATTATTGCTAATTCGGCTAAAAGGCTAAAAATTATTTAAAAAAAAAAAATGTTCAAACAAACAGCTGTCAGCCCTGCAAGAACAATTTAAGAACTTTGTATAAACCTTAACCCAACCCTTGGAAATAAGTGTCCCTGAATCTGTTGAGCTTTTAAGGATTATTAACATGTTTATTGAAACCTATAACTAAAAACACCTAAGCTATCATGGGTAAATTACACAAGGACTTCACCCTACCAAATACAAGATCAGCTAATTATACTGTGAAAGGAAACTACTGTTGTAATATCTCTGGAAATATGGCATCATGTATGGGGAACTGTCTACTTCCACAAACTGTTTGTTTGAGATTTATTTTGGAAAAAGTAAAGGTCACATACAAAACATGTTCCCTGAGGTCAGTGGCCTCTTTCAGCAGGATACTACAGTCTGCTTCATGGTTCTCTTTGTTCAGGAAAAGTCTGATGAACATGAACATTTCAGGAAAGTGGTATGCATATGCATAGAGGCTCAAAGAGCAGTTTGCAATAGTCGAAAAAAGGTGTTATAGGACTTCTTTAATGTTAAATTAGTTATTGATTATGTCACATGCATCATGAAGGAAACAGGGGATGTTTTCCAGCATGGCTATATGAAAAATGCAGTTTTTTATATTTGCTATAGTTGGATGGATGGATGGATGGATAGATAGATAGATCAAAATGTTGCTCACTTTGTTGCCATGGTGATGTTTGATACAGAGAGTGATGAGGGTCAAACAGATGAGACAGCAACTGAAAAAGATTTTAAAAATTATCAAAAACATTCATTCATTCACAGCTTCAAATATACGGTAATGAAAAAAAATCATTTTACTGAATTATTACTGAATTATCTATTATACAGTTGTTAAAGACTGTTAAAGACCAGATCATGTGATGTTTGGTAAATGGTGTAAATGTTTGGTAAAGAACAGTGAAATGGTCACCATGGAAACACCATTTACCAAACATCACATGTTCTTTATGTCCAACTGATCATTTTTTACATCACCTGCAGGTTTTAGATTTCTGATCTTCCAGACAGACACTGATTCTGTTTTATTTTTTCTTTGATTTTAAACATTCAAACTCAGTGAGTTGTGTAGCGTCATTCTAAGTCTGCATTGTACAATCATATCATATAACATGGATTCACACTTTATTGAATCAGATTGTGTTGAATCGCAGTGCATTGTGACCAGTGGGGTTTTCTCTCTCTCTGCACACATGGATTGACAGTCTGTGTTGGGCTGTCCCTCCTGTAAATGGACAGTGCAGCAGACTATTAATGATTATGTGATGATGAGATAAAAGTGGCAGGAAAAGCAGATAACAATTACAGCCAAGGCAGGGACACACTGGGACAAAAATTCTGCCTTGACATTTCGTCCCAGCCCAGTCAACCACATATAACTATATCATGCATCGTCTCCATTAGCTCAGTTGGTAGAGTTGTGTCCCGTGACAGACAGATGTATCCACTGATTAGGCTACATACTGACACAGAACCAGAGGAGGAGGTGTTAAGATATGATTGAATAGTTGAAAAGAACCAATGGGCCACAGATTAACGTGTTTCATGGGCCATGGTCAGGAAATAAACTCCTGTGCTGCCTTTTCTTTTGACAAATGCATTATACAGACTCAGGGATCAAAACAAAAAGTTTCATGGGTCGGTCAGACCAATAAATAAATGTTGGTGTCAGATCAAGACAAATAACACATCAGCAAACACCTGGTGAGCCAGATGGTCAGTCCGTCCCTGGTCCGAGGTAAAATGTGGCTACAAAGTCGTGAAAGTGAATAGTTTCGAGTTAAAATCTCTATATAGTAGTCAATTAAAATAAAAATTTATACTAATGTAAGTTGTGTTTGTGATTGTTTGTTTTGTTTTACTATGGTGCTGAATATTTGCTAGTGACGTGTGATCAAATAGAGAGAGAGAAAGAGACCACTGGTTGAACAAACCAAACCTACAGAAATGTGATTATTTTATTAATTCATCAAACTGATGTGACCAAACTGAAAACAAAGTTAACTGTATGAACAGGACTCAGGTCTCATTAGTGATGAATAAGCACATTTTAAAACAGAGTTATGAGCCACTATGTGTTACAGAGAAGATGCTACATAACTTCAACTCATCACACATTAATTACTGCAGTTACTTTTTACTACGTCTCAACCACTAATCTATGGATGAAGTGCAGACGGGTCAGAATCAGAACCAAGAGGTTCAGGTCTGTTTACTGTTACTGTAACATTCAGTAACAACATGTGATTATAAAGTCAGTAGATGTTCACTCTGTTTTTCTGTGGATCAAGTTAAAGTGAACTTACCTGTTGTTGACTTCAGGAAGCTCTGTGGTGCTGAGGAGGCAGAAGAGCAGAGATGAGTCAGTGGTCAGAGTATTTATACCAACAGAAGAGGCGGACTCTCTGTGATCACATGATTTCACTGAAACTCTGTGGAGTTGGATTCATAAGAAAAGGTGCAAAGACAAAAAATAAAGAAAGAAATTCAGTTCTATTTTTGCTGTTTTAAAAAAGCCTGGGCTTTCCCCCATAAAAGGGGTTTTTCAGTTATATTGTTGGTTAGAGGTCCTGTTAAAGGCATAAAAAGTGTTGAAACAATGTATCCTCATTTGAAAACCAAGAGGACACCATGTCTCCAGGACTGAAGTCAGAACCAGTCCACTAACACCTTTATTATCACACTGAAGTTCAAATATGTTTTGAGTCTTTTTCACTGGTTCTGGTCTCGTTGTGTTGTACCATGGTTTAAATATTGAACACTGCGATCTGGGAGAAGTTAGTTACATTTTATGTTTTATTTAAAAAACTTGAAACAAAGCCTTGAAATGTTGTGGAGCACAAATGATACTTCATTGCTTTTTTGTTGGTCACTAAAGTACAAGTGGAATATTTAATTAGTGATGCAGAGCAAACATTGCAAACTATTGTTATTGTGTGTGTTTCTTATGTTTCTTATTATTATTATGCAATATATTTACACTGCGTGCACAAGTTTTTGTGTAAGTTAGTATTTTGAACTTATTGTCATTTTTATGCATATTTTCCAATTTCAAGCTAAATAACTTTAAATGCTTATTTGATTATCAGCGTTATCAGGTGATGTGTATTTGTGTATTGAGGGAGGCTGTGGCCTAAAGTGACCAACTCCTCATATCAAGCACAGAAGGCAACTGTTTATGACCCTGAATAAACATGATAAAGAATTAGATGTGTTCTGTGATCTGTTTTTGTGCCAGGATCGATGATTTTGATTATGTCCTCTGTATTACATCTTCTGTCATGAAATGTTTTGGTTGTGGTGAAGAGGAACACAGTGAAAACCTGTCCAGGCCGAGCAGAAGCAACTCCAGAGGGGCAGACCCCTGAAATAAAATAAAATAAAATAAAGCACTATTTATGCTTTTCCTGATCTGAAGACATGGTTGATAGTTCTGCTAGCCCTGCTTCAGGAAGTTTGCTGGTATCATTGGCTTGTTAACAAACATACATATTATTGAGATGACGATTTTACAAGAGTTGTTTCAGACAATACCATTTCTTGACTGTAGGGGGACCCACAAGTAACTCCTACAAAGTGTTGCTTTAGTAATTCTGCATACTAAGAGTCTACTAATTCTGAACACAGATATTTGCCTGAGAAAGCCAAAATGTGCTTTATTCATAGGTTTATTCATATTTTGAATTGAACTTTATTAAAAAAAAAAGCTGTAGATCAGAGAAGATTACATTAAAGATCAGAAGATAAAATTAAAATGTTTGAAGTCTGACAAAGACAGCAGAGTCTCTACAACTGAGCTATCCATTCTCTTAATTTCATAGTTTTTCTCTTGGTTGCGCTGCTTCCAGTAGTGTATGTTTATGTTAGAGCTTTTATCCAATCATAATTTAGCTATCTTGTGTTGCCAGGGTAAAAGAAATCTGCCATGAGCCTTCAGAATCAACAGTCCTGGCATTTGTAGCTTAAAATGAATGCCAATGACACTGTTGCTTTGACCAGTCAGATTTCAAGTTCGGGTCCACGGGACCAATTAGCAGGCCTACCATAAGTCCAATTTCCTGTCGTGTGCCAACAATCAAGCAAGTACGTCACCTTTGTATGTGTCGGTTCCGTTTCCTCAGTTAATAAGTAGTTGTGCTCTGTAACCAGAGGTCCGGGTCCGTGTCCTAGTGGTGGCAGTTATTGCTATTAAGATTAGTTGCTTATTTTAAGGACACCCCTGAAGGCCCAGGTGTGAAGTGCACAACCTGCCACTGATATTATAATTCATTATTCATCATCATTTTGCCACAAATCAGACTATTATTGCAATGTGTTTTACACTGTGACTCCACAATGAGAGAGGAGCCATTAAACTGTCTTTTTGACTTCTGACAGTCAGTCAAGTGTTTGACCTGGACCTGATGCTGACACCTGAAACTGAGTGTAAAACAGTTCACAGGATCAGTCACGTATTTCCTCAACCACAACCCCAGATTAACCTTTGTCTTAAAGCTGAAAGCTACAGGTAAATCAAACAGATGTCTGCAGATTTTTAAAGTTGAATTTAACATATTGAATGTAAAATAACTGATCTGTAAAAACATTCACCTCCTTCAAGACAGAGTTAGATGCACCTTTGGCCACAATCACAGCACTTAGTGTGTGTGGTCAGGTCTCAGTCAGACTTGCACATCTGAGCACTGTAGTTTTACTCCACTCTTCTTTGCAAAATTGTTCAAGCTCTGTGAGGCTGCACAGGAATCGGATCAAATTGAACCACAGATTCTCTGTTGGATTGAGGTCTGGACTTTGACTCAGCCACTCCACAATATTCACAATATATTTTAACCATTTCTGTACAGCTTTCTCTGTAGCTTCAGGTCATTGTCAGTGAACCAGTCAGTGTTTGACGTGAACAGGATGCTGACAGCTGAAACTGAGTGTAACAGTTCACAGGATCCGTCACGTACTTCCTCAACCACATCCACATATCAGAACATGTGAGTGGAGCTGAGCAGCGAGAGTTTCCACTCACTGCTCACGTAGGTGTTCGCTCCTCTGCTTCACTGTTCAAAGTCACATCAGACCGCTCCACTCAACATGCTGCTCGCTCACCTACCATTTCATCCCACTCTAGTCAAATCGCTCTACATGTGCTCAAATTGTTTTCAGTGTAGGCTAACAGTTTTGTTAATTGTTGAAGGCACAAGTGAATTCTGGGTGGATTTGTGCATCTCCTAGACTTGTGGTGTGAGCAGCATCAGAATGGAACCGGAGCGAGATGGACCAATCGCTCTGGCCTTTGGATAAAAACCTGCGTCGTGCTCCAGCTATATTTCACAGCTCCGCTCCCCTCTCAGCTCAATGCTCTGCCACAGATTAACCTTTGTTTTAAAACTGAAAGCTACAGATGATGAGAATCAGTTCTCATGCAGACTGAATTACATTTTGCTGCATTCATCTAAACTGAGCTGCTGTCCATAACATGATGCTGCCACCACCATGCTTCATGGTGGAGGTGGTGTGTTGGTGGTGATTTGCAGTGCTTGTGTCCTGTTGAGAATATCCTCAGCAGAATCATTACAAATTACTTTGCAAACTGCACTGCTGCAGACCCAAAGTCCCTGCAGAGGATTATTTGGTATCAAGTAGCATTTACACTTTGACTTGTATCCAGGTTTCAAAAAAATGGCATATGAATAACACACTGACCTCTGAAGTCAGTTCACTTGCTGCCAAGTGTAGCTTTATAGTCTCAGAAAGAAAGTAGTCCATAGAGTTGTTACTACTAAGCTGCACCATTACAATTACTCGTTAACAGGCTCCAACAAGCTGCTGCAACATCTCTGTCTAATCTAAAATGTTGCAGCAAAGATGAGGACATGAGTCTGAGATTTCAACTCAAGTCAGACTTAAGTCACACAAACAAAGACTTGAGACCTGACTTCAGACCAGCCCTTAAAACACTTGGACTTTAGGTCTGGGACAATCTTTATGTCATGTAATATTGTTTCTTTTCTTAACTTATTTAATTTTAATTACATTTTCCAGTGTATTGACATTAGGGAAATCGATGGCAGGCTGAGTATACCGCATTACACGAATATAAGACAACCCCTGTTTTTCAAACATTTTTCTAAAGTGAATATACCATCTTATATTCAAGGCAAAAATATAGTTATTCCATCTTTTAATATTACACCAATGTAACACATGTAAAACAACACTGACCAAGCTCACCTGCAGCGGTGCCCTTTGTTGGTTATATTACTTTTGGTTATAAAACCTTCACACAGACAGTTAACAAGGCAACGGCCATTTGCAAAGTGTGTAGCATCAGGATAAATGATACTGGCGCATTTGTGTTTTTTTGGCATTTGGTTTTCTCTGGGAGCGTCAGTTTCCTCCAACAGTCCAAAATCATGCAACTGGGGAGTTAAGTTAAGTGATCACTTTAAATTACCCATAGCCATACAAGAGAATACTTTCTCTTGGTCGGTTTGATTTAGATCAGCAACATTGTAAAACTAATTCATCATCTATGAGACAGAATTTTGTTGTTTGCTGTGGACTGATGTTTATGACCATTTCTGTTGTTGAATTCTGAGATATTCTCATGAACTGTATCTTCCTGGAACCCTTGTAACAAAAGTTGTGGTCGTGTTAACATGTAACACCACCACATCACCTCATATGTTGCTACTCTTGACAATATGTGAACATGCACACATAGTGTGCAGCAGTTTTTCTCAGTCGCCTTGCTGGTATTCTCAGACCACAATTGCATTTCTTAAAACTGCCTGTTCAAACAACGTGTCATCTCATCATTCATTGATAACTGTGATGTTGTTTCATATATTCTGTTTTTACAACCAGTTGTTGAACGTAAGTCATTAACACAAGACTTCTTTAAAAGTTTCAGGTATTTACTAAATCAGAATGTTCAAATTACAGGAATTAAATTGCAAAAGTAAAAGTTCTTTCTATCCATACAGGAGATCAATTCACTCCTGTGTAGTCACGATCAAAGACTGTTGAGCTCTGACCCTCTACATCACTCATAGCTTAGTGCTTCTACAGAGTGATGACATGCAGATGTTAATAATATTAAGCAATATCAAACATATCATAATTATTTTCACTTATTTCCATTATGGCTCTAACAATATCAGTTTTTTAATTAATTTTATAATACTTCATTATCTTGAACAAACAGAAAATGCTTCAGTATTTCATGCAACACACTATGTACAATTATCTATTGTTTCATGTTGATCAAAACTCACAGTACTGGTTCCATGCTGAATAGTCTCACCATACAAAACAAATAGGCTTCATCACAACATTTCAGTCATCACATGCAAAAGTGATGAAATTGTTGTTGAAATTTGTTAAACATATTTTAATGCACCATCTACCATTTATATAATAGAGTTTCTTTACAATATGATACAAATTCTTGGTTCAGAGTTAAATGTTTGTATCTAATGTTTAGATTCTAAACCATAGAAAAACAAACCAGTTAATTTGTTTACTGTAGACTGTCAGTTGTACAGTAAAGTAGATGTAAGTAAGTAGATGATAGAACCAATAGAACAGACACACACACACACACACACACACACACACACACACACACACACACACAAAACAGTAACAAAAAGGGTCAGAAGAATGTGGAGAGGTACCATTCTAAGATGGGCTTCAAACCATGTGGTGGTGACGTGATTGGTGGAAAGTGACATTGTCTCAAAGTGATCACATAGTTCAATATTAATCAGTAATAAATCAGCTGTGTGTCAATTATTCAATGATTGATTCATTATCAGCTGTTTTGAATTGGTCCAGAAGAAGATGTTTTATACTGCGTCTAATGTTTGGAATATTGTGTTTTCTACATTTGTAAATAATATAGTAAATATAGTAAAATAGTGTCATTGCATACAAAAGTGTTGAACCATTTATCAGAATCTTATACATTTATGATATCTTTTTCTGGAAATTTCTCCTAATTTGATTAATTGGATCATTAGCATTAGATCAACCTGAATAAAATAGAAAATAGAGAAATAGGAAGCCAGACGTTCTAGATGAAATAAGGCCTGCAGTTATAGATGTTGTCAGTCATGGTCTTACAGTGACTGAGGCTGGATGAAGAGTGCAGGCAAATGTTGGGAGAACCTTAGTGTCCTCAATTATACAAACATTTTGTCAGGAGAACAGTACAGCACAGTACAGTACTACACCTTGCTGGAAATATGATATGTAAATATAGTATTAGTTAATCTTGTTTTTGTGTTTTATTTTCCTTTAATTTTGCTCTACTGTACTGTATCAGTTAGGACAGTAACACTACCTCACAGCGGTGAAAGAGGACATATTTTTAATGAACAGGTGAAGACTTTTGCGCCACAGTGATCATAAATGTTGCTATCAGACTGTGGGAGATACAAACTATTAACAAGATCCTTTCATTAGAAAACACCTACAGAGTAAAGTTTTATAACTGACAACATGACAAAGTCATCTGACGACCTTGATCATATTCAATGAGGTAATGACTTGACATTCTGATTGTACTGACAATTTCATCAACATAAATATTTGCTGTTGAGGCATAAACTAAGCATTTTGACAAAGATACACACTTTCGCAGGTATTCCACTATGTGGTGCTGTTAACACTGATTGTTTTGAGAGATGCACTAACTGATGTGCAAATGTTAATGATGATTCAAGAAATGCACCAAAGAGACTGAGAAAAACTGTGAGACTTCATTCACACTGAAACCTGTACGTGCACAGGGTGGATGTGGTTTGTGTCCGTTTTCATTTAGAATGCGTCTCAACAAATTAGACCGTTCACACCACATGCGTGGTCCACTCGGCTCAACCACGTAGACACTGCGCAGCAACCAGGAAATAGAAATTAAGTCTATTTTTCTGTGCAGGAGGTAAACAGGATGAGAGCGTTTTCAGACAAAATCCTATTAAAAGCTATAGCACAGCTATACATTTCATGTCAACTATGCTATCAATGTAGTATTGACGGCAGTACCTCAAAAGTATAACCACTCGTCTACAATTGCATGAAATAAAAACTGGAAAACTACCAATATTGACCAATATTGACCAAACAAACAGGATGAAATGAGAGCAACGATGAAAACACCTTGAATTCCTGGTGACGTTTATAATATTTAGTCCATGCTTACAGTTGTCAAACAGCGAGGCAGAGCTGATCTGTCTGATGGGGCCTTTCAGCTGGAAGCTGAATGGATCACTGCTGCTTTTTAAAACAGAGGAACTTCCTCTGTGGTGCTGCAGCTCAACTTTGTTGAGGTCTGAGGTACTGAGTTAAGAACTTTACTAGTATGATAATAAGAAAACTCTCTCCGGTCCCCAGGATGGAGTAGACAACCACACTGAGAGCTGCTGCTTTACAAGGCCAGAGCACCATCTGGCTACTGATATGAACTGTGTCTTGAAAAAAATGGATCTTAGCAGAGGAGATGAACTGATATAAATTGAGACAGTTTCTTACTGTTGATAGTCCTGTGGGTGCTCATCATGTGTGACAGAACAGATCTGCTCCTGTTTTTATCAGTCCAGCTGTCTACACAGACCATGTAACAACATGTCAGCAGTAAATGTTACAGACTAACAGAGGCTCCAGTTTGACTCCAGTTCAGTTTGAGTTTTTAAACTTTTGACTTATAACATAATTTTTGTTTTCATTTTCAGACATTTTAGGCATTATAATGACACTGTCAGCATCCTAAATAAAATCATTATAAATAAATAAATAAATATCATTAATCTTTAACAACATTTATTTCCCAGAGGAGGGCAGCAGTGAGCAGCCTCCACCTCGGCTTATGTCCTCGTCCTCTTCCTGGTCTCAGCTCCACAGCTCACAGTCTGTCCCTCAGAGGAGCCTCAGAGTGGACCTGTCCCAGGACTTCTTCAGTCGGTCGGGTTTCTCCCAGTCTCCGTCCCCCTCCCAGAGTTCACGAGGTCAACTGGGACTCTCACAGGCATCACAGTCGTCTCAGTCCAAGAAGAAGAAGAAGTCTCGAATGGGATATTGATTCACTGGTTTAAATACATTTTTCTTTAGAAAAAAAAACAAGGGGCCAGTCTAACCCAACCTCAACTTATAAAGAATGTTGTTATGACTTTGATTTGTGGTGACATCAGTTGCTGGAACTGTGGTTAGAAAATAAGTGAAAATACAAACTGGATCTAATCTGTGTGTGTGTGTGTGTGTGTGTGTGTGTGCATGTAAGTGTTAACTTGGCAGGTTATTTATTCTCTGTTCTGCTGTTTTACACTTTTTAGTGTTTTGTGATGAATTAATGTGGTTGAATGATTCAAACTGATCATGAAAATCATCAATAAACTAAACTGAATTCTCCAAAGGAAGATGCAGCTTCTCTTAGTGTTACTGTTGTCTTAGATAAAACCTGTTTACATCTGTCTCTGTTTTAACTCTTAAACTGGTATAAATCTGAAACATGAAACATGTTCGTTTTTCTTAAAGCAGCCGTGATGCAGATGTCTGACATCTTGTTTCGAGCGTTGGATAAAGAGGTAGAAGATGGATGGATGGACAACAGGTAATTATTAAATGAATGTTTTACACTTCAGTGTCTCTAGTCTCATACTCTCTGTACAAACCACAACTTTACATCAATTTACTATTTGTTTATTCTTTATTAAAACTTTGAGGTGTCTGCCAACATCAGAATAATATAGAAACATTAAAAAACAAATAGTAGTTATTGCTTTTTTTTTACATGATCTTAAAGAATTAAAGCAGCTGTTGAACCTTTATCAAACCGTTTATTTCTCAGACTTGGTTCAGATCTGATGGCTGGTTTTATTTTAGATCAGGTTGTTGTTCTGTAGATGGCGTCAGCACCGACCAGAGGTGTTTCAGTAGCGACACCAGCTCCACAGTAGTTTGAATGAAATTATCAGCTGATCTTAGATCAGTTTCAACCTATATGTGTGTTGAGGGTAGGTGAAGTCAGGTGTCTTGAAAAAGGTGGAATAAATAGAGAAGTCAGGCATTTTTTCCGAAAAGATGGGATTTTTATTTTTATGTATTTTCACATATGAACATTCCTCAACAGTATAACTAGACTTTGTCTCAGCCAATAACACCATGTCAGTGTAATATTAATTTCATTTGACCGGGGTCACCTCCACTGACCCGGAAGTCAACCGACCATTTAAGACGAACATTCAATTATGTCACTGTTTGTGACTGTTTTATCTAAAGAAACATAATATTTATTAACTTGATTCTGTGCTGTGTGATGATTTTAACAAAGAGAAAACGGTAAATGACCAGGGACTGTTTTTAAACTGTGATGAGGTGAATGTGTCTGTCGCAGCGTTAAATTAACTCTACACAGCAGGTGATAAAATGTGGCATATATATGACAATGGACATGGATGATGATAGATGAAATTTACAAAGATGCTTTTAAATAATACAATTGTGAATTAACAAATATATTTTAAAATCAGGAACATAAACATATTAAACAAAAGTGGTTACAACATAAACATGATCACAAACACATGCGCTTCGTCTTTGAGCAGCAGCGCTCTGCTGCAGTGACGGTGCCAACTTGTCTCATCACAATGTATCGATGCTGGTCACTGACACTGATAGATTCATAGCTGTGAATCCACACTTCTAATATCTGGATCATGTATCTGGTGAACATTCAGGTAGAAAGGTTTGTTACTCCACCTGTGATTTCGATGTCTGTACATCATCAGGAAATCTTACACATTTTTCTCAACTTGTTAATAAGAAACAAACACTGCACCATCAACATCAATAAATGACAGTTTATGTTCTATGACTCAAAACAGACAAGTAGATTGACTTTATTCACTTCTAGTAAATATCAAACTTTGTACACTTTGTTTCCAGCACTTGGTGTCATCAATGTGAACCAACACGTCATGTTTATGTTGGACTAATCTGCAAAAAACTTAATGATGTTTAGTAACATCCCTTCACATCTTCTGCCACATTGTTAAGTTATAACAATTTAACTTATATAAACACATGATTAAATTGTTGAATTGTGTGATTACCATGATAAAACAGATGATTTGATTAAAAACTGCAGATCACTTGCTGCAGTCCATTACAAGTGTGATAACTAATGAGTTCAGACGTCACTACCACATGTTACTTTTGTTCCTTGTGAAACAATTACGACATCTCTCCCAAGCATATCGTACCCCAGTTAGGGTGATTTCATCAACTTTGTGTTTCATCTCCTCCAGTTTCTGGACCTTCTCTGTGTCTTTTTTCTCCTGCATCTTCTCAATCAGAAAGTCATAGTGGACATATGTGGACAGTGAATGAACATTCAGAGCGATTTCATCCAGTTTGACAACATGTGCGTAGGCCTCTTCAAGCCACTTTTCTTTGTCGGTTTCAAGGTTTTTCATCTCTTTCTCGAGATTTTCCAAAAGATTTTTCTCCCTTTCAGCCCCCGCTTTATTCTCTTCATATTTCTTTTTTATGTCCGTCAGAGTTTCTTGTTTTTTTCTTTTCTTGGTCACATAGATCTTGCCTTCTTTCACATGAGCTGAGGCAAGACACTTCCTGGTACAAACAGTGCAGCGACCTTTCTTCATGACCTCATAGTGTTTTGGATACCAGGCCATGGTGCATCCAGGAAAGTGACAGTTTTCTTTACACATTGTGCAGGTCACAGCTCCTTCAAAAAAAAACAACCCCCACATCTGACCTGTGATAGTTTCTCTGTCTTTGTAGACCTCTTCAACTTCGATAGTGAAGTGATCATTCTTCTTCATCTCTTGTTCATGTTTCTTCAGAGCTATCTGGTTCTGCTCTATGGCTTTCTGTTGTTCTTCAATTAACTCAATTCTGTCCTGCAGGTTTTGGATGCAGGCTGTCAGTCTGATCCGCTCCTTCAACACTGCCACAGCTTTATCCAGTTTTTGAGGTATATTGTTTGTCAGGAAGTTTATGAACTGACTCATTCCTTTCCTTGTTATTTTATCAATATGTTTCAGATTTTCTTCATCTTCTGTTTGAGCTTCATTCAGACAGGTTGCTTCTCCTCATTTCTGGCACATTTAATTTTTGCAACATCAAGAGCTTGAAGAACATTTGTTGGTGTTCCTCCATCTGAGTAAGTAATGAGGGAAACTATGTTGTTCTTCATGTCATTTCCAAACAGAGACATCACTGAATTGAAGATGTACACGAGTCGGTCACCACCAGACCAACCACATCAACTTCATGAACTCCATCATCTGATCGAAACAAGTCCAGTAATCTCTGAGTCACAATAGCATCCTGTGCTTCATCTTTGGTGCTTCCATATCCAGGAGTATCGATGATGGTCAGAGAGTAGGGCACATCTATATGATCAAAGATCTTGTACACGATCACATCTGATGTCTGACTTTCTGTCTGACTGCTCTTCACATCTTCAATAATGTCAAACCAGACGTTGTCTTTGAACTTCACTCCCATCATGTAGTTTACCAGAGCGTTGATCAGAGTAGATTTTCCTGTTCCTGTTTCACCAACAAGTAAGATGGTTTTATTTTTCTTGGTTTTGTTTTTTTTTCACCAAGTGTCACTTTTGTCAGAGTTCCAATGATGTTTATCTTTGTTGGCAGCTTGTAACAGGCAGGAAATCCATCTTTGATATTTTCACATTTCCAGATGATTTCCTTGAATTTTAATGATGTATTTCTATAAAAAAAAAAAAAAAACATGAAAAGTAAGTCATGGTTTTTGTTTCATTCTATAGAAAGATGTTGTTAACATATGAATACTGTCATAATTAATTATGACAGTATTCATATGTGTGTGTGTGTGTGTGTGTGTGTGTGTGTGTGTGTGTGTGTGTGTGTGTCTTAAAGCAACAGTTACAATCTGAAGTGATAGAAACTGTCTGAAAATCACTTTTTGCCGTTGTGTGACTCTGTGCTTTTGTGTTTGCTGTTGTAAAATAATTTCAGAGAAACCATCTGACATGACAGAGACAGGGAGGATGGAGGTTTGTTGTCTTTGTATTTGACTTGTGTCCAGGTTTCATCTTTAAAACTCTTCAGACATCTGATTGAATATCATTATCTGTAGCTTTAGGTTTTGAACATAGGTTGTGTGCAAACCTCAGAGTGTCAAAGTGGAAAGAGACTCATCCTGTCCACTCCTTCCACCACCTCATCACCTCACCCAGGAACGCCTTTAAGGCCATGACAGTGCAACCATCTGGCTGACTGGGCTGATTTCTCAGGAGGCTCATGCATATCTTTATCAGTTATTGGGCCAGTTTTTTATGTTTTTAGTTCTTTCTCACGCAGGAAAAAAAAATCTGATCTGATCTAGGAGTTGAGCCTGGCAAATCACAATCGATTATTTATGCCTTGTTGTCATCCAAACTGGCACAAAAAGAAATATAGAAGCAGTGTTCTCCAGTATCAGGCCGTGCATTTCACACCTGGGCCTTCAGTGCTTTAAAATACACAATATCTTAAAAGCAACAACTGACACCATCAGGACACAAACCTGGATCTCTGGTTACTGAACGCACCTACTTATTAGCTGAGTTGATGGGAAAGATGCATGTTTTTGTAATGTATTGATTTTATTGTCAGGACATATGAATGTAAGTGCATGTTACATGATGTTTTATGTGAAGCATGTTGAGTGGCTGTTATTGCTAACTATTTTAGCCCGTCTATGCAGTTGTCCTTTACGTGTTAGCATCAGGTTAGTGGACTACTTTACTAGTTTTCCACATTAGATATTAAAAATGCTTGAGAGACAATTTTGTGAAAATTAACAAGTAATACAGAGGCAGAATAGTATTTATAGTATTTTTTGTGATCATTTTTTCTGATCATTTCTGAAATGTTTATTTAACAGTTTAAGATGCAACCCTTTTCGATTTTTTGTGCTTTGGTTATTGGTAATTTGGAATTTACTAAAGCACAACATTTTTCAGAGCTCAAAGGTCTCAACATTTTCAAACATATTATAGCTCATTTGATCTCAAACTCACCAAATTGATGTACACTAATTCACCATAAAAATACAGTACAAATACAGAAAAACATGATGTATGTCGTTAAGTTTCAGTGACAACATGGCTCAATGAAAAGGTGTGCTTTGAGATAGATTTGAAAAGGTCCAGAGAAGGGGCACTGCAGATATGGTGGGGTAGCACAAGTATGATAAAATAATAGGCATTTCCTCGAAGCACCGGAAAAATGAAATTTTTATGATGTGTACATGTGCAGTTAGCATCAGTAGGATGGTTCGATAGATGGGGTAGTTTTATTTTAGATCAGGTTGTTGTTCTGCAGATGCCCTCAGGTGTTTAGGTAGAGATATCAGCTCCCCAGTAGTTAAGAAATTAGTAGTAGAAATTATCATCTGATCTCAGACCACTTTTAATCTACATGTGTATCAGTGCTGGTCACTGACACTGATAGATTCATAGCTGTGAATCCAGACTTATAATTTTTCAAGGATTCAAGGAGCTGTATTGTCATTGCATCACTTTGGGAACATGAGCTGAACGAAATTAGATTCCCTGGTCCCGGTGTAAGCTCAATAAGAATAAGAATGAAACATAAGATAAACTAAGTAGTACAAAAAGTATAAATATAAAAACAACAATGTAAAATAAACTGTATTTATACAATAAATGTATACAATATGGACATCAAACTTCTAGCAATGAGTGACAACAGGGAATAGCAGCAACAAGGATTTCTGGTGAACATTTAGGTTTGTTACTCCAGCTGTGATTTCAGTGTGTTTCAGATTCATGTTGATCAGTGTTACATTGTCTCTGCTTCTCTGGGTAATAAAAACTATAGTTATCACAAGTTATATTTCAGTGAGATTTTTCAATTTTTCTTTTTAATTTTTCAACACAATAAATTGCAGTTTCTTATGTTCCAGATTCTCTTAATAGTAGTAGTAGATTCTCTTAATTCATTCAATTCACTTGTACATGTACTTGTAATTCACTTGTAAATATCAAACCCTGAACCTGTTGTTTCCAAGACTTTGTGTTGTCAATGTGAACCCACACATCCCTCCAACAACATGTTCATGTTAGACTAATCTGCAAAAGTTTTAACTACGTTTAGTGGTAAGACGAAAAGATGTCATCCTTCCATTTGAGAAAAACAACTCTGAGACAGCCTAAAAAAAATACACAATGTGGTTTTAAGTTCCATTTATAAAAAAGGCTTGATTAAATTTTGTTCTTTGTGAAGAATTTACAAAATCTCTCCCAAGCATATCGTACCCCAGTTTGTGTGATTTCATCAACTTTGTGTTTCATGTTGATCAGTTTCTGGACCTTTTCTTTGTCTCCACTCTCCCCCATCTTCTCAATCAGAAGGTCATAGTGGACATATGTGGACACTGAATCAACATTTAGAGCGATTTCTTCCAGTTTGACAACATGTGCATAGGCCTCTTCAAGCCAGTTTTCGCTGTCTGCTTCTATCATACACACAGGATGGGGTGAGCAGGTGAAGTGGAGTTTAAGGGATTTACATTTATTCATTGATGATTTCTTTATGTATCTCTGTTCTGTTCATAACTCTGGATGACCCCTTTGGGACCAGGCTCCACTTGGACCCCTGTGGCAGGGCGTGTTTTCGGGTGCCCAGCACCTCCTCTCACCATAACCTTCTGACTTGGACTGATACTATACTGCATGTTAATATTGTCATGTTACTTATTGTAATGCTTTATGAATCACACAATGCATCCACTACGAGCCAGTAGCCAGAATAATAATACGCAAAACAATGCAAAGACTCTGAACCATGTGATGCTACGGCAACCTCAGCTCTATGTAACTTTCTTCTTTCTTTCCTTCTTATCCCAGGTTTATCTGTCAGAGGACCTCATCTGTATTTTGACTGCAGAACTGAGCTGATTCAGGATCAAACAGAAATGTAAACATGTTCTGTTTCCATTCAGTCTGTTTGCTGTCAGATCAAATAAGTCCGAATCATTTAATAGATATTAGCTCACTCTGTCACACACCACAGAGATGATGAAGAAAAGAAGAAGTGGTTATCTCCTCTCATACCATGTCTTGTCTCATATCCTTGTTTTTGTGGGTTTGTTTTTTCTGTGTGTGTTGTCGTAACATGATTTTATCAAGTCAGTCTCCAAGTCATTTGACTCTGTGCAGCACAGAGTGCTTGATGGTGCTTAAGATATGGATCCTGCTGCAAAGAGGCTATAAATTCTGTGGTGGTGTCACGTCACACTACTGTTCAACCCAAAAGCTCAGAAGATCAACACATTCAGTCGTCTTCATTTTTTATATGCTTGTATGAAGTAAGTTATTTGTGATAAGTTGAAACATTTTTTTTTAATCCTTACACTTCTGGACTGCAAGAACCAGACACTTTTCAATCAGCAACATATACATTATAATCACTTATACTGTACAATGCTGTGAGGATTCTAGACCTCACAATCACTAGTCCTCACAATCTCATCACATGTTTACGGGCCCTCGCACCCTACGCTTCCGCGCGGATGTCAGGCCCATAAACCCCGCTTGCGTTTTTAATTATATATATATATATATATATATATATATATAAACCTACGCACAAACTCGAGGGCTCGTGGCGCCATTTCACCATCGTATGAGATAGGCACAATTCCTTCAGCACATGTTGTCGGCACTGTCCTGCCATCACTTATGACAAATTTGAGACGAATCGGATAATCGGTTTTAGAGAAACTGATTATGTGATTCAAATGACACGTCATTTATAGCACTTTGAACTTTTATCACAGTTAAAATGCTACTAAACTTCAAGGTGTCGCCATTTCGACATAGAGCGAAAAATAAAAAATCCCCACACAAATTTTCATCAGCAACATCTTGACATCACGTACGCCAAGTGTGACGGCAATCGGATGAACCGTCTAGGACTAGTATGTTAAATTCCATAAATGTCAACAGACATGCTGCGCAAAATTTGTCCGTCTTGATGAGCTCTACACACATACCAACTTTGGTGTGTCTACCTCAAACTATGTGCCGACCACAAGCCTTTGTTTAAAAATTTCAAAAGGGGGCGGTCTGGAGCCCCTGAGCCACGCCTGGACTCCAAACTTGGTCAGAACGTGCTTTGCAGCAGTTCTGATGTGTGTGCAAACTTTGGTGAGTTTTCGTGGCTGGGAAAGGCCTCAAACAGGCCGCATTCCTCGAGAAGAAAAACAAAAATAATAATAAGGAATCTGAGCAAAAACAATAGGGTCCTCGCACCAGAGGTGCTTCGGGCCCTAATGAATAAAACTCAGCAGAAGCTTCAACAAAGTGAAACAGCAGCTTATGATCCAGTAAAGACTCTAAACAAATTCACTTCATGAAGCAGAGGTTTTATTCAGGATGCACAGAAAACTGCATCAGACAGAACCTGATTTAAGGAGGAATGACACAATATACTGAAGTCACTCAGGTTAAAATAAAGTCCAACGTAAAATGATCCAGATGTTTCATCTGTGTCATCTGAAACATTTTATTACAAGAGTCAACATCCTCTATGTCACATGTAATCACATTACTGCAGTAAGACCACTGTGATCAAATAGTCCATACCACTTTACATTTAATGACAATCTTATAAGAAATGATGCATTTTAAACATATACATACAATGTCTGGGCCATGTTACAATACAAGAGTTAAAATCAGTTAAAACAATAACATGCGTTTATACACCAACACAACCTTGATAATATCCAGTGATATGAAATATAATAATATAACAGCAGAGATTATTTTCCTGCTCTGGATACTTTATTCCATTCTACTGATAAGACTGTAACTTTGTAACACATTATTTCACACTTCATGAGATAAGTTACATTAAGATCTTTAAACAGTGTCGGCAAATGTCACAATGATGAGATTTATCTACATCACACTGTCTTTAACAGCTTTAACAGCTTTAGAAGCTCCGGTCACTGTGTACTTAATAATACACTTTAACCATTGACTTCACCCCTGGAGAGATTTTTTCATCACCTTGACTTTTCATCTCCTCCAGTTTCTGGACCTTCTCTCTGTCTCCTTTATCCTTCATCTTCTCAATCAGGACGTCCAGGTGGACATGAGTGGACACTGAATTAACATTCAGAGCGATCTGCTCCAGACTGACAACATGTTGGTAGGCCTCTTCAAGAACCTGATCTTTGTTTGCTGTCAGATAGATCATTTCCTTTTCTAGATTTTCCTTCAGACTCAACTTCTTGTCACCGTCGGCTTTATTCTTTTCATACTTCTCTTTCAGATTTGTCAGGGTTTTCTTGACTTTCCTTGTCTTGTTGAAATAGATGAAGTTTTCTTTCACATGATCTGATGCAGGACACTTTTTGGTACATGAAGTACAGTGGCCATCTGACATCACCTCACAGTGTGAAGGAACCCAGGCAATTGTGCATCCAGGATAGTGGCAGTTCTCTTCACAGACTTTACAGGTGACAGCTCCTTGATAAAACAACCAAAACAACCCACCCATCCCACTATCAATTTTCATTTTATCTTTGTAGACCTCATCAACTTCTACAGTGAAATTTTCATTCTTCTTCATCTCTTCTTCATGTTCCATTAGAGTTTTTTCAGTCTGTTTGATTTCTGTCTGTTTCAGTTCAATCAAACTGATTCTCTCCTGCAGGTTTTGGACGCAGGCTGTCAGACTGATACGAGAATTTAGAACATCAACAGTTTTCTTCAGTTGTTGAGGTTGAGATGTTTTCAGGAAGTCATTAAAACAACAAATTTTATCTTCTGTCATTTCCCATGCATATTTTAAAGGCCTCTGATTTTCCTTGGTTCTCTCTGTTGTCTGTTGGTTATCAAACAGGAAGTGAAGAGGCTGGTTCTTCTTATTTCTGGCACATTTAATTTTTGCAGCATCAAGAGCTTTAAAAACATTTTCAGGTGGTACTCCATTTGAGTGTGTGATGAGAGCTGCAATATTGTTCTCCAGGTTTTTTCCAAACAGAGACATCACTGAATCAAAGACATATTTCAATCTGTCACTCACTCGATTCTCACTTGCCTTCACCACCAGACCCACTGCATTAATTTCATGAACTCCATCATCTGAGCGGAACAAGTCAAATAATCTCTGACTGACAATGGCATCATTTTCAATTCCTCTGGTGTCTCCATATCCAGGAGTATCAATGATGGTCAGAGAGTAGGGCAGAGCTTGATCTTTAAAACCAAAGATCTCGTACACGATCACATCTGATGTCTGACTTTCAGTCTGACTTCTCTTCTCTTCCTCCACAATCTGAAACCAGATGTCGTCCTCAAACTTCACTCCCATGATGTAGTTGAACAGAGAATTGACCAGAGTAGATTTTCCTGTTCCTGTTTCACCAACAAGTAAGATGGTTTTGTTGGTGTTGTTCAGATTTTTTTCACCAACAGTCAGTCTGGTCAGAGTCCCAAACTGCTGTTTCTCTGGTTTCACCTGGTAGAGAGCAGGAGATCCTGAACGGATCAGATAACTTTTGGAGATGAGATCTTTGTATTTGGACGAGGCGTCACAGAGGCTGTAGAAAGAACAGAAAAATAGCTCAATTCACATTTAAATATTATGCAAATTTGTGTACATCTCTGATTACTTTCAGTTTAAAGTTACAAACTATATGAAATACAATATATTTTACAAATGTTAATTTGGTTCAAAGTAGTTAAGATATGTAGATTTCAATGACTTCAGATTGGAATTGTTTTTGTCTCTTCAAATAAAACATTTATTGGTTGTTGATGAGGAACAGACTGTGACTGTGAAAGTGACAGATGGTGCATCTACTAAATACTGAGTTGAAGGAGGTCAGTATCACAGCTTGACTGACTGTATGACAGCATAGAAGGGAGCTATTTCATCACCAGAAAAAAAAAACAACATAATTCAAGTTTTTTTTTAACCAGTCAAAGTTACTTACATTAAAGAATAGATGAGTGGGAACAAAACTCAGTACAGGTAGAAATATTAGCAAGATGGGAAACACTCTGCTATCTGCACTCATCTGTATTCGAAAAGTGTTGGTTGAGGTGAAAGGTGAGGGCACACTGGATCTAAAATCAGAAATGAACTGGCTCTGATCCTGCTCTGTTTCCAAGAATATATGGAAGCAATAGACAATAGATAACTGAAATTAATCAGTAAGTCATGGCTGCCACCAATCAGACTGAGGAGGTCACCTGACACCTGGAGATCATGGTTAAAATGAAAATCTGTCCAGATTTGAAACCAGGGTCTATTTCACCACACATGCAAGTAGGGTTTGAAGGGTGTTCCAGATGTACAGGTTCATCATTTTCTGCCCGTGTCATCACCCATCATCACCGTGGGGTAAGTCTTATAAAATAGCCTTTTTAATAAACTCTCATAGTTACTAAATTATCAGTACTTCAGTTTATGTGTAGGGATCCTATTCATGCTACTGCTGAAGTGAAGTGATATTTTGAGCTTTATTAGTGGTTAAAAAATGACAGCTTAGAAATGTTTGGCTGACTGTCCCAATCCCATTCATTGTTAGCTATTTGGCTGTGAGCACGAAAATGGTCAAACTCGAAAATTCCTTAGACCAACGTCGATAAACTCTTGGAGGTGTGTTTGACTTGTATTCATGATGAAACAGAACCTGAGTTCAAATTACTCTGGACCATCACTTTAATGCTGCCTGGAAGAAAAACATCTACGTCCAAGACACAGACTTGTTTTTTTACCATGATTATTTTACAATACAACAGAGAAGAAAGGAATATACTCTGATTAAATAAACGCTTCAGGAAAAGAGGCTTTGTTTTCAAACTCTGACTTAGAAGCACATGACTTTGAGTCAGTGACTGTCATCTACAGCAGCACAGAGGAAGTAATAGCAGATTTAAGAAAGTGAGGCTTCCTTTGGAGTCCATACTAGTGAACATAACCGTGAACCACAGAAATCGTCAAATCATCAGGTAAATTACTGAGCTGTGTTGGGAAAGGAAATTCATTGTAATATCTCTGGAAATATGTAACTTTCTACTTGCACAAACGTTTTGTTTGAGATTTCTTTTGGAAAATGTAAAGGTCACATACAAAACATGTTCCCTGAGGTCAGTGGCCTCTTTCAGCAGGATACTGCAGTCTGCTTCATGGTTCTCTTTGTTCAGGAAAAGTCTGATGAACATGAACATTTCACCTCACAGCTTACGTGATGTGGTATTAAAGGAAAATGGTGAATGATATGTTCTATAAAGACACTGGTGGTCTTGGGGTTTTGTTTCTCCACTAGGTGGCGATAAAGGTTTTTTGAGTAAGTATATGATTGTGAGTGGATCATCGGTTCTTAATTTAAGAAACAAGACTGTTTTAACTTCTCTCTCTCTCTCTCTCTCTCTCTCTCTCTCTGTTGTTTTAAAACAGAGAATTAATTTCAACACACTTGCTGTTGAACACATGACTGAAACCATCTGCTGCTAATGTCTTAGTGTCTGATACTGAACAGCAGAGGAAGTGATGAGGTCAGTGAGTCTGCTGAACTAACAAACCTTGTTAATTTAATGTTAATTAGTTATTGATTATGTCACATACATCATAAAGGAAACAATAGATGTTTGATAATTTCCAGCAGGACTGTATAAAAACGCAGTAAATACATTTGCTGTATTAAAATATCCCAGTTATACTCTGTCCACAGTGTTGTATTCACACATCATGACACACGTCACCTTCCTAAAATAATTGCATATGTTATTTTTTTTTTTTTTTTTAGCAAAATTGACATTTTTACCTAAATCATCTCCTCATGATGCTACCACCTGTGGTAAAACCACCTACACCCTCAGTTGATCTAATTATTTGATTCTACCTCTTTAAGATAAAGGTCTATGTCAAGAATGTGACTTAAGCTGATTTATTATGCCTCAGTCCAAATAAAATGTGAATTTTAACAGCTTTCCAAGATGGCGGCTACCTACAGTGAACTAATTTCCATGATTCTCAACTCGTCCACAATTGGTAAGTGATGAGATTTTTTTACAGTGTATCTACTTCATAAAGTACAGTGTGATAATAACCTATGTATTTGCACTGTACTTTAGGATTAGGGTAAGGGTTAAGATTAGGGTTAGTGTTAGGTATGTATAGTGTATGTACATATTATTACATAATATATGTCATTACATTTAGATACAGTAAAAAAGGAACCGTTAAATAAAGTGTTATCTGCATTTTTTTACACAGTTGGTGCAGTGGAGAGAAACATGGCAGTAACTGTAGTGGCAGATGTTAATTTGCATGTAAAAACTGACAAGTTAGGCTGGAATATTGTGGAATATTAATGTTTTTTAAAATGTGGAACAACTTTAATTCACTATTATTATTATTATTATTATTATTTTACAATTTGCCACATTTGTAGGCACCAGATAAGAAAAACTGGAGGAGCTGGAGGGAGATTCTCTTTAAATAGTTTGTCAGTGTTTTATCGTTGACACAAATATTGTATAAAGTCATAAAATTTCCATCCATCCATTTTCTACCCCTTTATCCTGTACTCGGGGTCGGGGGGAAACTCGAGCCTATCCCAGGTGCTTATGGATGAAGGTGCCAGTTTATTGCAGGTCCACATACAGACAGACAACCATTTGCACTCACATCCATACTTAGGGGCAATTTAGTATGCTCAATTCACCTATTCATGTTTTATTCATGTTCCACCAATTCATGTTTTTAGCGGTGGGAGGAAACCCATGCAGACACGGGGAGAACATGCAAATTCCACACAGAAAGACATAATTTACACAAAGTGTTAATAATACATCAATAGTCATCTTTGTTACATCCTTTTTGAGAGAAATTATCAATAAATGTTATGTTAAGTGTTTTGTGTTTCCTGAAAAACTTGAAAAAATTAGTTAGGTGATTATTTTAGGAAGGTGTTGAATATAAAATGTCTCTTCCCTTTCCTCTCTCTCTCATTTCTCCTTTTCTTTTCTTTTCTCTGTTTTTCTTTCACCTCAACCAGTCGAGACAGATGATCGTCCACTCTGAGTATGGTTCTGGTTCTGGAGGTTTCTTCCTTAAAAGGGAGTTTTTCCTTCATTGTCAACAAGTGATTTTCACTGTGGGAACTGTTGAGTTTCTCCATTCTATAATGTAAAGCTCCTTGTGATGAATGTTTTTATGATTAGGTGCTAAACAAAGAAACCTGACTTGACTCAAAGATGAACTATGCAAAAATTTTAAGTTAATGTAGCAACTTTGTGGTCACTGTGATGGTTAAATGAATCCATACAAGTGAAAGAAGAGTCTGTCAGTTGTCCCCGATGTCAATCAATCAAATTATCTCTTATCTCATGATAAAATGTTACTCACTGTGTTGCCATGGTGATGTCTGATGTGGTGAGAGTCAAACAGATGAGACATGAGATGTCTAGAAAAGATATTTTTACAAAATTATCAGAAACATTCATCACAGCTTCAGTCAAATATAATGAAGAAATCATTTTACTGAATAATTACTCATCTGTTATACAGATGTTAAAGACATTTCACTGTTTTTCACTGTTTTTCATCATTTACCAAACATCACATGTTCTTTATGTCCAGTTTAACCTTTTTTTTTTTACATCACCTGCAGGTTTTAGATTTCTGATCTTCCAGACAGACACTGATTCTATTTTATTTTTGTGTAAATCTATAAATTGTAAGGATAAACAATTAATTTGTAGAATTAACATGATTAACTGTTTTAATGCATTAACACGTGACCCACAATTCAACCCACTCCATCCACTTGTTGTCTCTCAAATGTTATGGCATCTCAACTCCGAGCGTGTATTCGTCAGCATTACGGAGGGGAAGATTAACTGGTACGTATCAATACATTGACAATACATAAGATGTGACTGCATCAGTAGAACAGCAGAACGTTTTTTTCTTCATTTATCTGTAATAATAACTTGTTATTTTTGATATTTTTACTCTGCCTAAATAGGACCTATGTCACGTTAACGTGGATGTGTAGCGTAGAGACCTGCAGTAATGTTCTCACTAATGTTCAAATGTTCCATTGTTACTGACTGTGATGCAACAAGTCTGTATGGGGATGAGACAGGCATGTAGTTGGATGAAACAGGGACGGAGGCCTGTGTGCTTGTGTGTGTATGTGTGTGATGCTGCAAGATTTGGTACTGATCCAATACCAAGTAAATACAGGGTCAGTATCATTGATACCAATACCAATACTGATACTTTTTAATTAAAGTGGATGCATCATGAAATTGTCAAATCTGATTAAATTTTCATGACATTTTCCATTTAGATTATTAATTAACTAAACATGGGATAGAATCTGGGCAAGTTTATAGTTAAATAGAAAATACTTTATTATTATACCATCATTATTATTATACTACTACTGATAATAGTTTAATTATAGTAATCATACAGTATTCATTTCACAGTGAATACACACACACACACATATATAGTTTAAATCCAGTAAAGGTATATATAGGCAGAATTTATATTTTAGTTGGCTAAAGTAATAAATGACCTATTACCACTACCATTACACCACTATTCACTAGGTACAGGTGCAAAACTGGAACGTGGTGCAAATAAAAAAAAAAAAAAAACTTGCTGCAAGAAACTAAGACAAATGCATCATCATGAAATGTGCTGCAAATACAGAAACAATGTAAAGCACAAAATGATACAAACCAAGAAAACATCTGCAAATGTAAGGGCACTCTCGGCATAACAGTTACACTGAGAATGCTGAGATCATAGGTCTCTTCATTGAGCTGTTATGCTGAGAGCGTCTTCTGTAGGTTTGGAGCACTTACATTGTAGTGACTGGTTATGCAGCGTTTTCTATTTGCAGATATTTTTTTGGTTTGCATCATTTTGTACTTTGTGTCATTTCTATATTTGCAGCATTTTTCATGAAAAAACAAACATAGTTTGGTTGATTCACTTCCCTGCCTGCACAGCTCTCTCTCTCTCTCTCTTTCTCTCTCTCTCTTTCACATATACAGACACACATGGACAGTGCAGCAGAATATCAATGATTATGCAACAATGAGATAAAAGTCAACCACATATAACTATATCATGCATTGTCTCCATTAGCTCAGTTGGTAGAGTTGTGTCCCGTGACAGACAGATGTATCCACTGATTAGGCTACACACTGACACAGAGCCAGAGGAGGAGGTGTTAAGATATCATTGAATAGTTGAAAAGACTCAGTGGGCAACAGATCAATGTGTTTCATGGGCCAGTGAGTCAAATAAAATAAAAATATATACTATTGTAAGTTGTGTTTTTTTGTTTTGTTTTACTGTGATGCTGAATATTTGCTAGTGGCATGTGATCAAAGTATTGTTGATACTGTCAATTGAGTTAATTTTGTCATTGTTATTTAATTACAGAGAGAGAGATGGAGAGAGAGACCACTGGCTGAACAAACCAAACGTACAGAAATGTGATTATTTAGTTAATTCATCAAACTGATGTGACCAAACTGAAAACAAAGTTAACTGTATGAACAGGACTCAGGTCTCATTAGTGATGAATAAGCACATTATGTTATGAGTTATGAGCTACAAGAAGATGTTACATAACTTCATCTCATCACACATTAATAACACCAGGTGCTTTTTACTACGTCTCAACCACTAATCTATGGATGAAGTGCAGACGGGTCAGAATCAGAACCAAGAGACTAAATCAGGTCTGTTTACTGTTACTGTAACATTCAGTAACAACATGTGATTATAAAGTCAGTAGATGTTCACTCTGTTTTTCTGTGGATCAAGTTAAAGTGAACTTACCTGTTGTTGACTTCAGGAAGCTCTGATGTTGAGGAAGCAGAAGACCAGAGACAAGTCAGTTTTAAACGGGAGGCGGACTCTCTGTGGTCACATGATTTCACTGAAACTCTGTGGAGCTGGATTTATCAGACAAGGTGCTGTAGGAAAACAAAAACAATATTTCAGTTACATTTTTACTGACTTTTACTGACCTATAAAAATTTTTTAGGTGAATTGTTGGCTACATCTCTTTGAGGGTCCTATCATTTTCTGCTCCGCCTTTCCACTCCCATCTTTTAAAGATTGTCATAGAAATATTATATGTCAACGTGAAATCCTGCAAGATACCATGATGTTTCTATTACCTGAAGGACTGCATGTATGTGTTTGTCTGGGACTGTGCAGGTGCATGATGAGGAACCATTATTAAGTTGCCTTGTATTGTATAGTGTATTCAAAAATGCATCAATGGCACAAAATGGCTCTATTTAGTTTAAAAGGCATATTAAAGACTTGAAGAAAAAATACGAAAAATTAAAATTCACACCAAAATATACAACCTAGCCAAATTTTATGTTTTGTGTATCAACACAGCCAAGGTTATGCAAACATAAAAAAAAAATTAAAATTAAAATTAAAATTTTTCTCCTTTGCACAACGTACAGCAGCAACGGATCATTGAAATTCATTTTACACAGATCCTAGCACCTTAACATGGGATCTTTTGAATTTCATAAGTTATTTATTTTATTTTATTTATTGTTATGTCCTGTTTTGTTGTATCTGTGTTTTATGCTGCTATGACATGCTGAATTTTCCCTTTGAGGTATTTATGAAGTTTTATTCTATTCTATTCTATTCTTATGAATATATTTTTATCAGTATCTGTGCTGACGCCTGTCACATCATGATTATGATCTTTGGACCATAGGTTAATGTTTAATGTTTGATGTTGACTCTGTGAATTTAATTGTTTTATGGAAGCTGAAGACTGAACCTTACCTGATTATGATTCACCTGTCACGTACAAATGATGCCCAATGACCCTATTCAAGGTTCAATGTTTTTATTTATCACTTTCACAGAAATACAATGTTAAACATGTAGTGAAATGAGGGGAGGGGTGGACTCTATTTCGGGTTTGCTAATAATAATAGAGGAATAAAAAGGAACTTTTTAGATGGTATCACAAGCAATAACCAGAAAGGAATTTAAAACAGACCCATTTAAAAACAGACTTGACTAAGCGCCAGGGCAATAATATTCATCTATTAATGTAATATAATAATATAATAATATCTATCTCTATCGGTTTTCCAAATAAAACGCTGAGTGTTATGGAGACATTGAAATAAATGTGTTATAAAACAATGACCAGAGCTTAAGAAAAGACAGTGTTCAAACAAAACAAAAACTTGGATTGAATTTTTATCATTTGTATTTAAGTGGTTTACAGCGAAGTGTGTGTGTTAAGTATCTGAATGGCCTGCGGGTAGAAACTTCTTTTAAGACTTTTAGTGAGGCGTCTGTGTAAATATCCTGCAGGGAGGGGAGAGGTGCTCTGATGGTGCGTTCACCTGAGGGCAGAACTCTATGCAGGCCACAATGGTCACAGGCAGTACAGTTCACAAACCAGGAGGTGATGCAGTCAGTCAAGAAGTTCTCCTGATGAAAATATGATGATTAGAAATATTTAATGTCTGATGTTGAGTACTGTCTATTGTAAGCTGACTGGTTTTTGCATTGTTTATTTTATTCTGCTTTAACATCTTTAGTAACTGGCCTCATGACCTATATCTGAACCTGTTCTTTATTTTTCTATAGGAGGTACTGACACCTCCTGTAGAAAAATGAAGGGGAACTTCTTAAATTCCGATTTAATTTAATGTCCAACTGTGGCATCAAAACACAAACTGTTGCACAACAGTGTCTCTGAGCATGACTTACATTCGTACTGAAATAACATGTACAGTGGCTGCTATAAGGCTCATAACATGAGCCTCCATCACTGTTCCTGCTACGCTGGTCATGTGACCTTTAGCTTTAACTGCACGTCCACATCACAAATGTGCTGCAGTGAATCTTGGCTCAGTTCCCACCAATGTAGCCTTCACTGCTCGTGGATTTGTCCTCTGCATTTACAGGAGCCTTAGAAATTAGACAGGCCAGTCATCACCGGTGACATATATAACCAATGAGTTAGCCTACTAGTTAATTTACTAGTTACACAGTAAATTCCTCATATGCTGATAAACCAACTTTGTAATAAAGTTGATTCTGATTGAGATGTTGTGTTCTGACTCTGATCCAGAGATCACATGACCGTATTGTGTCTGGCGTCATATACTGCTGCTGTACACACCTATTCTTATCTGTGTGTCTTTACACAGAAAACCCCAACTTTTCCACAGCAAGCAAGTGCTTGGCAACAGTCGAGAGGAAAAAATCCCTTTTAACAGGAAGAAACCTCCAACAAAACCAGACTCAGATTGGACGGTCATCTGTATGAAAAATAAGATGTGTGAAAGATATAATAGTAATCTTAGTAATAGTCTGTTAAAAGACAGACTTTGAAAGAATTTGAAAGAAGACAGGGAAGTGCATAAAGAATCTTAGTGCTAAGGATGGTCACACTAAATACTGATGTTTACTTCTGGAAGCCATTTTGTTCTGAAAATTGTGCTTTTTAAATTTGCATGCATCTTAATAAAAAGGACTAAACAAATACTTTAAAACTTTGCTAAAACAACAAAACTTATGGTGGCCTAAGTCTTTTGCACATTATGTTGGTTGATGATTAAATTGGTGGTCTCCTGTTTTATTAGTAATTTTCTTTTGTGATTGCTATATAGAAAAAAGCATCCCCTGGTAGATCATTGCAGGGCAGACACTGACATTTAAAGTCATTTATTGTTAAGCAGTAAAATGTTCTGGCTTCAGTACAGCTCTGTCAAGTATTTGAAGCATATTGATATTGTAAATGTGGGTTTTACAACAGTTAATTGATGTTTTGATGTTTTTGTCAAAGCTGCTGTTTCATCCATATTAATCTCCACAACAAACCATCACATCGTACTAAAGAGCCCTGGTCTAAGTCATATTTATTCAGTTTTTCATTTCAGTTTTATTTTCACACACCACCATGCAGGATTGCAGGTTGAACAACAAATTCAGTTTCAGCATCTGTACAGACATCTCCATAGAGACATCATCTTAATTTCACTTAATTCAATTTTGATCCATTTTTTCCTCTGTTTATTTTTTCTTTAGAATTTGTCTTTGTAGTATAGATAATGTTAATATTAACACTGAAACACTGCTCCATCATAATCACTGAGATAATGGTCAGACCTTGACACATCTTGATGAATATTGTTGTTATTTCTATAAAAAATGAAAATGAGAGAAGAGAATGAGGTGTTTGTGTCACATTTTATTTTCTGTCTCCAACACAGACATTTCACTTCCTGTTACAGTTGAGCTTCACTCAGTACAAACAGTGACACAGCAACACTCATCTGACTACAAGCAGGAAACATGCTGCGCTCTGATTGGCTGCCAGGTGTGATGTGATGAAGACCGTCAGGTCATTAAGAGTGTTTTCACACTTGGTCCCTTGGAGCCTTTAAAGCAAACTCAGATCGATAACTGAGCATTTTTTGACCCATATGTTAACACTCAGGCACACACACACACACACACACATATATATATATATATATGTGTGTGTGTGTGTGTGTGTGTGTGTGTGTGTGTGTGTTTATATTTTATATGTGTATATTTTATGACCTGGGTGAAAACTACCCAAAATGCCAATCAGTAAAGGTCTGAGTGCCCTAGAGAAGCTAGTGTGAACAGAAAGAAGACCCAGAACCCAGTCCTCTTTCACAATCTGAATAAAAACAGAATTGAGTTTGTTTTCCATTTTTTGGTCCACTTTTAGGGGATTGAGATGGGTTCATTTAAAGGGAGTGAAAACATCCTTAAACACATAATGTGACAGTTTGATCAGTGAATATGAGACAGAAAACACAAACATAAAATCCAAGTTTCAGACTGAAGGAAACTGTGAAGGATCAATCTGATCTGGTCCTTCAGTCAAGTGTCAGAGTCGGGGGGTGGAGGGTCAGAAGGTCAACTGACTGACACATTAATTAACTTACAAACAGACTCCACACTCAGCAGAGTATGTTTCACTCAGCAGCTGTGGGTAAAGATGCTGGGTTTTAATATTTCACTGTGCCATGAAGTTAAGGCTATTTTCTTTTCTTGTGGCCAGAGGGACCAGGGTCAGAGTCTGAATCATCTGAACAGTCGTCATAATCAACTGATCTGTTCATTTTTCTCCTTTTTACATTGTTTCCTACTGGACAAGATTCTTTACCAACCACAAATCCCCTAAATAGTGCTGCTACCGTATTGTTCTCAATACACAGTATTAATCACATTAAAAAAATAAAATGAAATAAATTTTGTACATAGTCTGTGCGATTTTGAAAATATATTGAAAATGTGTTGGTGTTGTGACTTTAAATGTGTTTTTGTTCATATAAACATTAAAATAAAACTCTATAGTAATTTTCAAGGAAAAGGATGGCTGCTTAAAGAACAGTTAGCTGGTGTGAAATATGTACATGTGTATATATTAAGTATAGTATACATTATATTACATGGATATATATTGTAAGAAGTCTTTCCTATATTATATTGTGGACTTCTGTTTGGTATGCCATCCTAACATGACAGCAGTGGCCTCCACAGGTGTAGTGATGTTTTCTGGAGGCACCACTGTTTACTCTTCTGGACAAACTCCCTAACTCCCCATTTTTATGATTTACATTAATGTGAGTGGAAAGCAACAAGAGAGAGAACATCTCCTGTTCACAACTTCCTGTTCACAGACTGGATGGTCTGCAATTCTGTGTAGCTGTTCAAAAGTATTTTCAGGTTGGAGTGCGTTGTTGATTATGCTTTTAATTACTGCTTTTAATTGTTGGTAATGAAAAAAGTAATGTGTGACGCTTCACTGTGAAACAGGAGGCCCGAACATCTCCATCATCTCTGTGACGGGCGACATATGATCCAGGAACGAGTTCACAGACACTCGGAGGATTCGAGCTTCGTCTGCGCTCCACCTCCTGAAACACAGAGACACGGTGAAATAAAAAGCTGCAGATGTAAACACCTCGCACGTCACATAAACACAGTGTTTCTTACACAGACAGCGTGCTGCCCGACAGGCTCCTGGGCTCTCAGTCCAGGGACAGGGAGCGGAGGGCGATCTCGGACTCATGTGACGATGGGAAGGGCACGTCCAGAGAGCTGTGAGGAGGGTCAGGAAGGATTTCAAAACAGATCTCTGTCATTAATGAACTAACTCAGGAGATTGTTTCTATCGTTTAACTCCAGAGACTGTTGTATGTGAAAGGTCCAGGAGAGTTTCAGAAAAAACTCAAACCGATCTAGTCAGTCAAACTGATCAAACCCACTTCATGAAGCAGAGATTTTATTCAGGATTCACAGAAAACTACATCAATCAGAACCTGATTTAAGGTGGAATCACACAATGTACTGAATGCACTCAGATTAAAAGTAAAATCAAGTTAATTTACAACTCAACATTTCAAATAACAATGCGCAACAATTTGAACATATACATACAACTGCTTATACATCAACACAACTGTGATAATATCTGGGGAACATTTCCCCACTCAAGATATTAAAATACATTTCACTGATGAGACGTCTGTACTTTTACTTTATGGTTTTTTCGTATTGTTAATTTTCAACTTCAAGTAAGATCCAGATGTTTCCACATGACTTGTGTCATCTAAAACATCTAGACCAGTCAAACATGAATACACACTAAGAATCATCAATCCACTGTTGATTTCTGATATTTTACTGATAAGACTTTTTAATTTTTTTAATTTTACTGTTTGATATTGTTCCTTTTCTTTTGTGACACATTAACATCACACTTCATAAGATGAAATAACATTAAAATGTTTAAATGTGTGGACAAATGTCACAATGATGATGTAACTCTACATCACAGTGTCTTTAACAGCTTTTAAAGCTCCTGTCACTAAACCTTTAACCACTGACTTCACCCCTGGAGAGATTTTTTCATCACTTCGTTTTTTAATCTCCTCCAGTTTCTGGACCTTCTCTGTGTCTCCTTTCTCCTTCATCTTCTCAATCAGGAAGTCCAGGTGGACATGAGTGGACAGAGAATTAACATTCAGAGCGATCTGCTCCAGACTGACTGCATGTTGGTAGGCTTCTTCAAGAAACTGATCTTTGTTTGTTGTCAGGTCGTTCAGGATCTTTTCTAGATTTTCCAGGAGGCTCAACTTCTCCTCACAGTCGGCTTTATTCTTTTCATACATCTCTTTCAGCTCTGACGGGGTTTTCTGGACTTTCCTTGTCTTGTAAACATAGATCCACTTTTCTTTCACATGAACTGATACAGGACACTTTTTGGTACAAACAGTACAGTGGTCATCCTTCATCACCTCACAGCTTAAAGGACTCCAGGCCACTGTGCATCCAGGATAGTGACAGTTCTCTTCGCAGACTTTACAGGTGACGGCTCCTTGATAAAAAAAACACCTTCCTCCGTCAACAGGTTGTTTATCTTTGTAGACCTCATCAACTTCTAGAGAGAAATCATAATTCTTCTTCATCTCTTCTTTGTATTTCTTTAGAGCTTCTTGATTCTGTCTGATTTCTTTCTGTTTCTGTTCAATCAAATTGATTCTCTCCTGCAGGTTGTGGATACAGGCTGTCAGTCTGATACGAGAATTAAGAACATCCACAGTTTTCTCCAGTTCTTGAGGTTGAGATGTTTTCAAGATGTTTGTGAAACGACCCATTTCCTTTTCTGTCATTTCCCATGCAGTTTTTAAAGGCCGGTGATTTCCTATGGTTCTCTCTGTTGTCTGTTGGTTGTTGAACAGGAAGTGAAGAGGCTGGTTCTTCTCATTTCTGGCACATTTAATTTCTGCAGCCTCAAGAGCTTGAAAAACATTTTCAGGTGTTACTCCATCTGAGTGTGTGATGAGAGCTATGATATTCTTCTCCAGGTTTTTTCCAAACAGAGACATCACTGAATTAAATACGTATTTAAATCTGTCACTCACTCGATTCTCACTTGCCTTCAGCACCAGACCCACTGCATTAATTTCATGAACTCCATCAACTGAGCGGAACAAGTCAAATAATCTCTGACTGACAATCTCATCATTTTCAATCCCTCTGGTGTCTCCATATCCAGGAGTATCAATGATGGTCAGAGAGTAGGATGGAGTTTGAGCTTTAAAACCAAAGATCTCGTACACGATCACATCTGATGTCTGACTTTCAGTCTGACTTCTCTTCTCATCCTCCACAATCTGAAACCAGATGTCGTCCTTAAACTTCACTCCCATGGTGTAGTTGAACAGAGCGTTGATCAAAGTAGATTTTCCTGTTCCTGTTTCACCAACAAGTAAGATGGTTTTGTTGGCCTTGTTCAGATTTTTTTCACCAACAGTCAGTCTGGTCAGAGTCCCAAACTGCTGTTTCTCTGGTTTCACCTGGTAGAGAGCAGGAGATCCTGAATGGATCAGAGAACTTTTGGAGATGAGATCTTTGTATTTAGATGAAGCATCAAAGAAGCTGTAGGAAAAAAAACAGAAATATTTTACATATTTTTTTGATTATTTTCAGTTTAAAGTTACAAGCTACATCAAATAAAAATTATTTCTAAATATTAATTTGGTCCAAAGATTATTTGGCTCTTTAGTTAAAACATTTACTGGCTGTGATCTAGAACTGCAGGACTGACTGAGACCTGTCCACAGAAACTCAGTGCTGTGACTGTGGCCAAAAGGTGAATCTACTAAATACTGAGTTGAGCCATGCCAATGCTGTCTGCACTCAGCTCCATTTAAGAAGTGTTGGTTGAGGTGGTAGGTTTTTTGGAGGTGAAATTATAGCTAAATCTAGTTAAAGGCTAAAAATAAGAAAAAAGATTCAAACCAAACAGCTGTCATGAATGGGGAACTGTCTACTTCCACAAACAGTTTGTCTGAAATTTCTTTTGGAAAATGTAAAGGTCACATATAAAACATGTTCCCTGAGGTCAGTGGCCTCTTTCAGCAGGATACTGCAGTCTGCTTCATGGTTCTCTTTGTTCAGGAAAAGTCTGATGAACATGAACATTTCACCTCACAGCTTACGTGATGTGGTATTAAAGGAAAATGGTAAATTATGTGTTGTGCTTGTGTTGTTTGTCATCTCCACTAGTTGGTAGATTCTGTTTAGTTTGTCAGTGTTTTATTGTTGACACAGTCCCCACCATCAAAATCAGCTTATCTCTTATCTCATGATAAAATGTTACTCACCGTGCCATGGTGACGTTTGATAGAGAGAGTGGTGAGAGTCAAACAGATGAGACAGCAACTGAAAAAGAAACATTCATCACAACTTCAGTCAAATCTAATCTATCTATCTATTGTCTGTTTGAAATACTGTACTGAAACACATACACAGAACTTGTGATAAAAAAGACCAATTTGCAAAAGGTCTTGATTTTATTTGATTAATAAATGCTCATTGAATTGCTTAGCTTCATTCAGTCTGATTCTTTGTTGAATCAGACTGTGTTGAATCAGTGCATCGTGATTGAGTTGTTCATCGTATCATATTGCATCAGTAGGTGCTGTATATGAATCTTAGATACATTGGATTGTTGACAGTGTATCAAGACATGTATCGTATCAGCCTCATGCCAGAGATGCCCAACCCTGCTCAACATGTATTTGTTGGGGCTTCTTCAATGGCTGTTGACCATCCTCAACGATCGACAGCAGAGAATATATATATATATATATATATATATATATATATATATATCACACACACGCATACAGACACACATGAACGCACATGGTCTGACAGCTGATCGATCTGTCCTTGCTGTCCATGGACAGTGCAGCAGACTATTAATGATTATGCGACGATGAGATAAGTGACAGGAAACTCAGCTAAGTTACATCCCAGTCCGGCCAACTACATATAACTATATGATGCATCATCCCCATTAGCTCAGTTGGTAGAGTTGTGGCCCATGACAGACAGATGTATCCACTGATTAGGCTACACACTGACACAGAACCAGAGGAGAAGATGCATGAACAGGACTCAGATCTCATTAGTGATGAATAATAAAACAGAGTTATGAGCCACTATGTGTTACAGAGAAGATGCTACATAACTTCATCTCATTACACATTAATTACTGCAGCTGCTTTTTACTACATCTCAACCACTAATCTATGGATGAAGTGCAGACGGGTCAGAATCAGAACCAAGACCAGAGACTAAATCAGGTCTGTTTACTGTAACATTCAGTAACAACATGTGATTATAAAGTCAGTAGATGTTCACTCTGTTTTTCTGTGGATCAAGTTAAAGTGAACTTACCTGTTGTTGACTTCAGGAAACTCTAATGTTGAGGAGGCAGAAGAGAAGAGACGAGTCTGTGGTCAGAGTTTTATACCAACAGAAGAGGTCAACTGTGGTCACATGAGTTCAGGGAAGAAGATTTTTTTTCAGTTTTGTTTTTACTGATTTTGCTGACTGGGTTTTCCCCAAGAAAAGATTTGTTATCAGTTATATTGTTGGTTATAGGTCACATTAAATGTGTAAAAAGTCCTGAATTAATTCATCCTAACGTAAAAACCAGGAGGACATCATGTCTCCAGGACTGACAAGTCAAAACCACTGGATCCTGAACCACCACAGTCCACTAACATCTGTATTATCACACTGAAGTTCAAATATGTTTTGAGTCTTTTTCACTGGTTCTGGTCTTGTTGTGTTGTACCATGGTTTAAATATTGAACACTGTGATCTGGGAGAAGTTAGTTACATTTTATGTTTTTGTTTTGTTTTGTTTTGTTTTGTTTTGTTTTGTTTTGTTTTGTTTTGTTTTGTTTTGTTTTGTTTTGTTTTGTTTTGGTTTGGTTTGGTTTGGTTTGGTTTGGTTTGGTTTGGTTTGGTTTGGTTTGTTTTGTTTGTTTGTTTGTTTTTTTTTTTTTTTTTTTTTTTTTTTTTGTTTTTTTGTTTGTTTGTTTTTTATGTTTTGTTTTTTTAACCCATTTTAAAATGAAACCCTGAAATATTCTGGAGCTTCTGGTTTCATGTGGGTGTGTTTCAGTTTGTCACTAAAGAGTAAGTGAATTATTTAACTGATATTTATTCTGATTTATGTATAACACAGTGATGACAGTTTGATAATATTTCAATTCATTATTCATCATCATTTTGGCCACTGCAGTTTTACTCCATTCTTCTTTGCAAAACTGTTCAAGTTCTGTGAGGCTGCTCAGGAATCAGATCAAGTTGAACAGTATAACATATATATATATATATATATATATATATATATATATATATATATAGAACACAAAAAATGTGTTTACTGACTTTATATTGTGTATTAAAATTATTGTATTGTATTACAGTTTTTCTTGGTTGCTTTGGTGCATTTCTCACAACACAATTGAAATTCTCAAAATGCTTGTTTAGTTTCCACATTCTCTCTTCACTTGTGCATATCGCAGCAGTTTCTTGTTCTTTTTTTTTTTTTTTTTTTTCATTTTCTAAAGCTTTTGTTCCCTTAGACAGATGCTTATGGCAACTGACAAACATGATGTTTGTGATCGTTTCTGTTGTCATCATCAAACTCTTCAGACATCTGATATATTCTCATGACTGTAGCTTCCTGTTAAATCAGGAAATGTTTTAAAACAAACAGATTCTGTTTTGAAAGAAAAGAGGAACCCTGGTAACAAAAATGTGACATGGTAACACCACCACATCACCAAATATGTTGCTGCTCTTGATCATATGCCAACATAAACAGACAGTGAAAATGTCGACTTTTTCTCAGTTGCCTTGGTGCTGTTCTCACACCAGAACTGGATTTCTCAAAACCTCCTGAGGCCACATCATATCATCTCATCATCCGTACACATCATAACAGTTTACACAACAACATTACATTATATATATATATATATATATATATATATATATATAATTTTTCACTATCTTGAACAAACAGCAAATGCTTTAGTATTTCATACAACTCATTATGTACAATTGTTTCATGTTGATCAAAACTCACAGTATTTGGTTGCTTTGGTGATTTCTCACAACAGAATTGAAATTCTCAAAAGTGCTTGTTCAGTTTCCACATTCTCTGGTCACTTTTGCATATCACAGTAGTTTCTTGTTATTTTTTTTTTTTTATCATTATTATTATTATTTTGTTCACTAAGACAGATTCTTATGGCAACTGGCAGATGTGTCACACAACATTAGTTGCTAATGTCATGATGATCAAAATACATTGTACTAGTCCTTAGTTGAATAGTCTTTGTTGTGAAGAGAAGGCCCTGGAGGAGAAGGGATCTAGAGGAAGCAGGAAGTAGGAGTCCAGCTTGATGAGAGCCTGGGCAGGTGTGTGGTCCTTTTGAAACCCTGGGCTCTCTCCTTGCAGCAATTGTTTGTCTGGGTAAAATGTGAGTTCTTATGCTAGTACATCTCTGTTGTTTGAGATTCATTTACTTAAAGTTGATTTGTATGGTAGCGCTTTATGTTGATTATAGTTAGAGGAGAATGATGAATGTGTATATTTAGTATTCAGTTTCATTCCGGTGTTCTTTAGATAAAACCAGCATCGATTGCCTGCCATCCTCACCAGAAATAAATCCAAGTCAAATCAGATCTTACAGTGTCTCATTGTGCCTGACTGCACAACTGTGGTGTTAAAAACTTAATACATTGTCATTTTTTCATCGTTCAAGCCATTGCATGCAGAAGTGTTGAACTACTTATCAAAATCTGTCAAGCATATTTTATACATTTCTGATCATTTTTTTTTTCTGGAAACGTCTCCTAAATTGATGAATTGGATCATCAGCATTAAATCAACCAGTTCAAAATAGAGGAAGAGGCCAAATACACAGATGTTCCAGATGAAATGTAGTTTCACAAATTGACTAAGTCAGTCAGTCACCTGCGTGCAAGACAGTGCAGTTGTTAGCGTGTAAAGGCTGATTTCAAACATCTGTCAAAAATACAGTTATTAAGACAAAAATCTGAAAATACACAAATTACATCTGGACAACATGGAGATGTTGATCATTTCTTTTTCTTTTTCTTTTTCTTTTTTTTTTTTTTTTTAACAATTTAATGGCTCCATAAGTGGAAAAACTGCTGTTTTAAAATGGTATTTTTGCATCGACTCCAATTGTTTTCATGGGAGCGAAATTCAAAATGCTCATTTTTTGCGCATGGGAAGTAGGATTTCCTTGCAAGAAAAAGAAAAAAAAAGAAAGAAGATCAAGGAAAACAATAGGGTCCTGGCAGCTTAGGCTGCCCAGCCCCTAATAAGGTCTATGGTTATAGATCATGTTGTCAATCATGATCTTACAATGACTGAGGCTGGATGAAGAGTGCAGGCAAATGTTGGGAGAACCACAGTGACCTCAATTATACAAACATTTTGTCAGGAGAACAGTACAGTACTGTTAGAGTGTATAATTAGAAAAACAAAGTAGGCAACAGAACATTGCTTGAATTTACTCATCAAGGTGATGCTGTACCATGTGTACTATACCTTGCAAGAAAGATGATATGTAAATATAGTATTAGTCTTAATACTATAGTCTTAGTTCTTGTTTTGTGTTTTATGTTCCTTTAATTTTGCTCTATTGTACTGTATCAGTTAGGACAGTAACACTACCTCACAGTGGTGAAAGAGGACATATTTTTACTCATGAACAGGAGGAAGACTTTTGCGCCACAGTGATCATAAATGTTGCTATCAGACTGTGGGAGATACAAACTATTAGTAAGATCCTTTGCATTAGAAAACACCTACAGAGTAAAGTTTTATAATTGACAACATGACAAAGTCATCTGACGACCTTGTTCATATTCAATGAGGTAATGACTTGACATTCTGATTGTACTGATAGTTTCATCAACATAAATATTTGCCGTTGAGGCATAAACTAAGCATTTTGACAAAGATACACACTTTTGCAAGTATTCCACTATGTGGTGCTGTTAACACTGATTGTTTTGAGAGATGCACTAACTGATGTGCAAATGTTAATGATGATTTAAGAAATGCACCAAAGCGACTGAGAAAAACTGTGAGACCTCATTCACACTGAAACCTGTACGTGCACAGGGTGGATGTGGTTTGTGTCCTGCTTTCATTTAGAATGCGTGTCAACAGATTAGACCGTTCACACCACACGTGAGGCTCCAGTTTGACTCAATTTTTGACTTTTAACATTATTTTTGTTTTCATTTTCAGACATTTTAGACATTATAATGACACTCTCAGCATCCTAAATAAAGATCATTATATATAAATAAGTAAATAAATGTCATTAATCTTTAACAAACTTTATTTCCCAGAGGAGGGCAGCAGTGAGCAGCCTCCACCTCGGCTTATGTCCTCATCCTCTTCCTGGTCTCAGCTCCACAGCTCACAGTCTGTCCCTCAGAGGAGCCTCAGAGTGGACCTGTCCCAGAACTTCTTCAGTCGGTCGGGTTTCTCCCAGTCTCTGTCCCCCTTCCAGCGTTCACTAGGTCAACTGGGACTGATATGCCCTGATATATTGATTCACTGCTTCAATTACAGTTTTCTTTAGAATAAAAAACAAGGGGCCAGTCTAACCCAGTCTAACTTATAAAGAATGTTGTTATGACTTGAATGTTGTCTATGAATGATGTTGAGAACTGTGGTGGGATCATTTGCTGGAATTGCAGTTAGAAAACGACAACGAAAGCTGGATGTAGTGTGTGTGTGTCTGACAGATGTCTGACATCCTATTTCGAGCGTTGGATAAAGAGGTAGAAGATGGATGGATGGACAACAGGTAATTATTAAATGATTTTTTTTATATACTTATGTGTTTCTTATCTCATACTCTCTGTAAAACAATTGAAGCTTTGAGGCGCCAACATAAGAATAATGTACAAACATTAAAAAACAAATAGTAGTAGCCTAATTGCTTTTTTACATGATCTTAAAGAATTAAAGCAGCTGTTGAACAGTTCAGTTCATGTGCTTCACGTTTATTTCTCAGACTTGGTTCAGATCTGATGGCTGGTTTTATTTTAGATCAGGTTGTTGTTCTGTAGATGGCGTCAGCACCGACCAGAGGTTTTTCAGTAGCGACACCAGCTCCACAGTAGTTTGAATGAAATTATCAGATTATTATCAGTATATCAGACTTTGTCCCATCCAATAACACCATGTCAGTGTAATATTAATTTTCATTTCACCGGGGTCACCTCCGCTCAACCGGAAGTTAACCGAACATTTAAACGGATCAAACGCGCCACGCGCTCTTTTAAAACAGCCAGAGACCGACACAGGACGCCGGTAAGAAGAACATTCAATTCTGTTAGTGTTTGTGACTGTTTTATCTAAAGAAACATAATATTTATTAACTTCTGTGTTGTGTGATGATTTTAACAAAGAGAAAACGATAAATGACCGGGGACTGTTTTTAAACTGTGATGAGGTCAATGTGTCTGTCGCAGCGTTAAATTAACTCTACACAGCAGGTGATAAAATGTGGCACATTTATGGCTGCGGAGTGACAATAGACATGGTAGATGTAACTTACAGAGGTGCTTTTAAATAATAGAATTGTGAATTAACAAATACTTTATTTTAAATCAGGAACATAAACATATTAAACAAAAGTCAGTGGTTACAAACACATGCGCTTCGTCTTTTAGTGGCAGGGCTCTGCTGCAGTGACGGTGCCAACTTGTCCCATCACAATATGTTATACTTGTGTTGGGGGGGGGATCTTTGCATGTATGTGCGATGTGTGTCTAGAATGTAGAAGCAGAACAATTTTTATGTTTTTTACAAAAACTACTCATGAAATGGAGTAGTTGAAAAACAGTATAACTTAAAAACTAGGTGCACTTTTTACGCATAACGGTGTGTCACGTACGTGCACTCACGACTCCTACACCCACATCAACACACCACCTCAGAGCCTTGGTGAAGAGGGAGGAGGAGGACTAATATATATATATATATATATATATATATATATATATATATATATATATATATATATATATATATATATATATATATATATATATATATATATATATATATATATATATATATATATATAGTGGACAAAACGTGTTTTCACCCTCTTTCAAATATGGCAAAAGTGACTTCATGGGGCAAAAAAAAAAAAATACCAGGTGAAAATTATAAGCCACAGCTCTCAAAGGAAGCCCAGACATCAGAAAATGCGTGATATATGACTTAATGGCTTATGGATCAAAATCAGTGGTTTGAATGGGAGTCAATGAGCATGTTTCACTCACTTGGAGAAAGATGTTAGTCTAATGATTGTTCATTGTTTACAATGGGTTAATTTTAGTGTCTGGGTCAGAATTTTACTAATCATGCAAAAATGAACAACTTGAAATGAAATCTCACCTTATATTAATAATAACTTTTTATAACATGAAATACAATGCATATTACACTCACCTGGATATCGTGTGTGTGTGTGTGTGTGTGTGTGTGTGTGTGTGTGTGTGTGTGTGTGAGAGAGAGATTTGTTGTGTGTGTGATTTGTTGTGTGTGTGATTTGTTGTGTTCTGTGTGCCATGTAGTTCCTTTTGTGTTGCTTGTTTTGTTTCTTGGGGCCTTTTCACAAAGCAGGTTTAATTAACTCTGGCTTTAAACCTGAACTCTGAGTTGATTAACTCGGAGCTGTTGAACTCTGAGTTTTCGGTTTCAGAACAGGTGATAACAATAAGTTTACTCAACTCTTCAATTTTAGTTAACCCTGAGTAGAGCGCGCTCATGAGAAGACAAAAAGATCACATCAATGGACACAATAGAGAACATTTATGGATAAATGGCTATAATAAAAAGATTTGCACCTCCAGTTTGACATGAGAGGAACTGGAACTACTAACAACAGCATATACGTATGAGTATGAGGTTTTTTTTCTTTCTTTCTTTTAAACTAAAGACAACACCGTAGCTACAAAGGAACAGGAGCAGCTGTGGCAGAAAGTTGTTGAATAAGTGAATGTGTAAATATTGATGAGAAATATGTTGATTATTGTCTATTTAAGACGTATTACTAGAATTTGTGCTGCACATTTTAAAATGTATCTACAGTATATAAAACCATAATCTTCATGGTCTTACAGTTAATGATGGTGCCATCTGTCTTGTGGAGCCTCTCATAACAGATACACACTTAAGTACCAAACTCCAGGAAGGACATATGTAAAGCAGTCTATTGAGGTTTGCACTTTAAAACACAAAGGCATGAAAGTGATGCACCATAGTAACTTTTTTCTTTTATTACAGAGCAATACAGAAAATTGCCAAGATTGGTCAACTGCATTCACATCCACAGTGTAGCTTCCCTCTGTAAGATTCTTCAGTATTTGCTTACATGTTATTGAAGGATTAGAAAAAAAAGGTGTCTGTTTCTAAAAATGGATTATAGTGTTTATTTGTAGGTTGTTGTCTGACAGAGGTGTTCTGAATTAGACATTAGGTAGAAAATTTAGAAAACCTAAATGAAAATAGAAATATTAGAGCATCATTTTTTAATTTCTTTCAACGTGTAATATTAAAACCCTGTATTGCTTATTTATTTACAAGAAATAAAGAAGACTTGATTGTGAAGAAATGATTGTGATTTGTCTTTATTACATATCAAGTCTGACAGCTCCTCATCTCTTGCATCCATGGACGTTCAGTGTTGTTGTCAGGGTCGACTTCTGGTGCAGCGACAGTTTTCTCTTTTCATTATGCAACATTTTACTACATCTATAACTAGGAAACATCACACACATGTAGAGAAAGAGTTTGAGTTACTTTTCTGACAGATGGTTGCCTTGGAAGGGAGTTGAGCGTCACTAATATTGTACAGAAAACTGCCACTGCCAAAAAAAAAAAAAAAAAAAAAATCAGAGAGGACATCTGCTATGTGTCCAAGCGAAATAAAAGCTGAATACTGTTGAAATAATTTGACTGAAGAAAAACGGAAACGCTCAAACAGAAAATCATGATAAAAACAACTAAACAGGGTCCGATCTCTCTCCTGATGGAGATTTCTATGGACAGTTTGTGTTCCGGTGTTGGTTGGTTTTCCAAAAAGGACACACACTGTCTGAGACGCTATCTGCTTCGGTCTGAAGATTCATTTAAAGAGGAGAAACTCAGGGTTAGTGGAACTAAACCTGCCAGCGAGCAGGTTAGTTTCACAGGGTCAGTTACCATAGAAACTGCCTTGTGAAACCAAAAACTCAGTTTTCTTCAACTGAGACAACTAACCCTGAGTTTTCACTAAACACGTGTTTTCTCTTTGTCAGTATACCACAGTTCACAACACAAACCCACATTTAATAAATAAAACTCAGCAGAAGCTTCGACAAAGTGAAACATCAGCTGATGATCCAGTGAAGACTGGTCAAACTCACTTCATAAAGCAGAGATTTTATTTACGATTCAATGAAAACTTGAAATGACACAATGTACTGAATTCACTCAGATGATTAAAAGTAAAGTGGAGTATACATCAACACTCAGTAACATGAAATATAACTATAATACCAGACTACTACTACACTTTTACATACTATACTATTACATTTTACTGGCAAGACAGTGTTGTTGTTTAAACAGTGTTGACAAGACTGGACAATAAAGGATTAACAGTTTTATGTAAAACTAAAGAAAAATATTCATGAGACACAGGACGTTTATCGATACTTGCAGATGAGACATTTTGTCAGTAACAACGTAAAATGTAAGGCAGAATCAAGCAAACAGCTGTTAGACCTGTTTAAAAGGGCATACAGCTCAAACAAAGTCAAGAGGCATTATCTCAGGCCTGTATAAAGGGCTAATAAACATGAAAGCACACCCAACCCTATACATTAAAACAAAATGGCAAATTGTGGGAGGAATAGATATAACAAAGGAAGAGTGCACAACAATATGGGCATATCAATGGAAATGTAGCAGCTCAGAGAGTAGGAGGGAATTTGATTGGAAAAGCCTGATGATATATTTTATTACACCGTATTAAAAATCCCACTATGAAATGCAAATCATTATCGTATGTTTTAGGACTGTCATGTTATTAAAACTTATTGGAAGGGAATACATACTACAATACAAGACATTATTGGAAGTCAACTACCTCTAGAAAGTAAAATTACATTTTTAGGACTCATAAATATTTGTCTAGTATTTTGTTGGTGTCAGGCAAAAAGGCCCTCACAAAAAATAGCTTTCACATGAGAGCCCAACTTTGAACATGTGGATGGACGTCACAGTGGACATTTACAGGATGGAGGAATTGACAAACAGATGTAAATTACAAGGGACCAGTTTGTTTCATGTTGGCAGAAATGGATGGACTATATAAAACCACGCAGACCAGACTTTGACTCTGCTAACCTGAGATAATACAGTGTGAGTATTATCAGCAACAGCATCTCACTCCCTACGTGTTCATGTTCTTGTTATGTTTTTTCTGTATTAATGTTCGTTTTGTCCTAGAAAAAAGGATATCAGTCTGACAGGCTGAACTAGTGAACAAAAACTAGTGTTGACAAATGTCACAAATGTTAAATTACATCACACTGTCTTTAACAGCCTTAAAAGCCTAATTTATTTTTTTTAACATGGAGATCAAACCTGAAGAGATCTTTTAATCACCTCGTTTTTTCATTTCCTCCAGTTTCTGGACCTTCTCTGTGTCTCCTTTCTCCTTCATCTTTTCAATCAGGACTTCTAGGTGGACATGAGTGGACACTGAATTAACATTCAGAGCGATCTGCTCCAGACTGACAACATGTTGGTAGGCCTCTTCAAGACACTGATCTTTGTTTGCTGTCAGGTCGTTCATTTCCTTTTCTAGATTTTCCAGGAGGCTCAACTTCTCCTCACTGTCAACTTTATTCTTTTCATACTTCTCTTTCATCTCTGTCTCAGTTTTCTTGACTTTCCTTGTCTTGTCAACATAGATCCACTTGTCTTTCTCATGATCTGATACAGGACACTTATTGGTACATGCAGTACAGCGGCCGTCTGACATCACCTCACAATGTCCAGCACCCCAGGCCACTGTGCATCCAGGATAGTGACAGTTCTCTTTACAGACTTTACAGGTGACGGCTCCTTCATAAAACAACGACCTCCACATCCCACCATCAATACGTTCTTTATCTTTGTAGACCTCATCAACTTCTAGAGTGAAATTTTCATTCTTCTTCATCTCTTCTTTGTATTTCTTTAGAGCTTCTTGAGTTTGTCTGATTTCTTTCTGTTTGAGTTCAATCAAATTGATTCTCTCCTGCAGGTTGTGGATACAGGCTGCCAGTCTGATACGAGTGTTAAGAACATCCACAGTTTCACCCAGTTTTTGAGGTTGAGATGTTTTCAGGACGTTTATGAATTGAGCAATTTCCTTTTTTGTGATGTCCCATGCAGTTTTTAAAGGCTTCTGATTTCCTGTGGTTCTCATTGTTGTCTGTTGGTTGTTGAACATGAAGTGAAGAGGCTGGTTCTTCTTATCACTGGCACATTTAATTTTTGCAGCATCAAGAGCTTGAAAAACATTTCTAGGTGTTACTCCATCAGAGTGTGTGATGAGAGCTATGATATTCTTCTCCAGATTTTTTCCAAACAGAGACATTACTGAATTAAATACGTATTTAAATCTGTCACTCACTCGATTCTCACTTGCCTTCACCACCAGACCCACTGCATTAATTTCATGAACTCCATCAACTGAGCGGAACAAGTCAAATAATCTCTGACTGACAATCTCATCCTTTTCAGTTCCTCTGGTGTCTCCATATCCAGGAGTATCAATGATGGTCAGAGAGTAGGACAGAGCTTGATCTTTAAAACCAAAGATCTCGTACACGATCACATCTGATGTCTGACTTTCAGTCTGACTTCTCTTCTCATCCTCCACAATCTGAAACCAGATGTCGTCCTTAAACTTCACTCCCATGGTGTAGTTGAACAGAGCGTTGATCAAAGTAGATTTTCCTGTTCCTGTTTCACCAACAAGTAAGATGGTTTTGTTGGCCTTGTTCGGATTTTTTTCACCAACAGTCAGTCTGGTCAGAGTCCCAAACTGCTGTTTCTCTGGTTTCACCTGGTAGAGAGCAGGAGATCCTGAACGGATCAGAGAACTTTTGGAGATGAGATCTTTGTATTTAGATGAAGTGTCAAAGAAGCTGTAGAAAGAAAGAAAAAACAGATATTTTACATATTTTTGATTATTCAGTTCAAAGTTACAAGCTACATCAAATAAAAATGATTTCTAAGATTCTTTGGCTCTTTAGTTAAAACATTTACTGGCTGTGATCTAGAACTGCAGGACTGACTGAGACCTGTCCACAGAAACTCAGTGCTGTGACTGACTTGAAGGGGATGAATATTGCAGCCTGACTTCCTGTATGGCAGCATCTCCATCTCCAATTTTTTTTTTTAACCAGTCAACCAGTTTTTAAACTTCATGTTTGTTGGTTATGATGTGTGGGATTTGTGAACTGTTAGCATGAAGCTACAAAAGCATGTAGTAAAATAAAGCTTCTCACTGCCGCAGTAAAGTGCACTCATACACTGTTGTCATTTCAAGGATACCAACTAGTGGTATCCTTAACCTTACAGCAACGCTTTATGGTTCAATTACATATTTACATATCCAAAGCTAAATTAACAGCAAAGGACAGACTAAACACCACTAGATGTCACTGTGTGCATTGTGTGCTCAAAGAAGTGGGGGCTCCCAGGTAATGCTTTATGGTTTTGTTTGTTAGTTATGACAGTACCTATAGCTAGCTCCTGAATAAAGACAGGCATGAAGTTACAAAAAGAGTCCATGAGCTTCATGACAGGATTGCATATTGTGAACGTGGTTAATCAAAATCAGCTAATCAGCTTATCTCTTATCTCATGATAAAATGTTACTCACTGTGCCATGGTGATGTTTGATACAGAGAGTGGTGAGAGTCAAACAGATGGGAGAGCAACTGAAAAAAATATTTTTAGAAACATGCATCACAACTTCAGTCACATATAATGAAAAAAATCATTTTACTGAATTATTACACATCTGTTATTCAGATGTTAAAGATCATTTCACTGTTGTTGTCTGTTTTTCATCATTTACCATCACATGTTCTTTAGATTCCTGATCTTCCAGACAGACATTAATTCTATTTCATTTTTGTGTTAATGTGTAAATTGTTCAAGATAAATGATAAACACTTGTGGAATTAACACGATGGACTTTTTTAATGCATTAACGCATTTGCAGAATGACCCACATGATGTCCACTTATTGTCTATGTGTGCATCAGTAGAACAGCAGAACAGTTTTCTCTTCATTTATTTGTAATAATAACTTGTTATTTTTGATATTTTTACTCTGACTAAATAGGACCTATGTTACGTTAACGTGCACCGTGGATGTGTACCGTAGAGACCTGCAGTAATGTTCTCACTAATGTACAAATGTTCAAAGGGGGTGGGGGATCCTCCTCCCTGTTTCTGTAGCTTGTTGTTACTACTGTATTAATTGACTGCCTTTTTACAAATTGTGCAACTTGCCGTTGTCTCATTTCTGGCCTGAAAATACAGGCGCACAGCGCTCCTCTTCCTCTCTGCTATTTTTGGCTTCATCTCTATGTAGGTGCTGCGTATGAATCTTGAATATATTGGATTGTTCACAGTGTATCAAGACACATATCGTATCAGCCTCATGCCAGAGATGCCCAACCCTACTCAGTATGTATCTGTTGGAGTTTCACCATTCTCAGCAATTGACAACAATATACAGAGAAAATGTGAATTTTTCTGTCATGTTTAGGAATGTTGAACATATAGTTTGGTTCATTCATTTCCCTGCACAGCTCTCTCTCTCTCTCTCTCACACACACACACACACACACACACACACACACACACACAGTTATGAGCCACTATGTGTTACAGAGAAGATGCTACACAACTTCATCTCATTACACATTAATTACTGCAGCTGCTTTTTACTACGTCTAAACCACTAATCTATGGATGAAGTGCAGACGGGTCAGAATCAGAACCAGCAGAGACTAAATCAGGTTTGTTTAATGTAACATTCAGTAACAACATCTGATTATAAAGTCAGTAGATGTTCACTCTGTTTTTCTGTGGATCAAGTTAAAGTGAACTTACCTGTTGTTGACTTCAGGAAACTCTAATGTTGAGGAGGCAGAAGAGAAGAGACGAGTCTGTGGTCAGAGTTTTATACCAACAGAAGAGGTCAACTGTGGTTACATGAGTTCAAGGAAGAAGAATTTTTTTTTTTTCAGTTTTGTTTTTACTGATTTTGCTGACTGGGTTTTCCCCAAGAGAAGGGTTAGGGTTAGTTAGTTATATTGTTGGTTATAGGTCACATTGAATGTGTAAAAAGTCCTGAATTAATTCATCCTAACGTAAAAACCAGGAGGACATCATGTCTCCAGGACTGACAAGTCAAAACCACTGGATCCTGAACCACCACAGTCCACTAACATCTGTATTATCACACTGAAGTTCAAATATGTTTTGAGTCTTTTTAACTGGTTCTGGTCTCGTTGTGTTGTACCATGGTTTAAATATTGAACACTGTGATCTGGGAGAAGTTAGTTACATTTTATGTTTTTGTTTGTTTGTTTGTTTGTTTGTTTGTTTGTTTGTTTGTTTAACCCATTTTAACAAAACCCTGAAATATTCTGGAGCTTCTGGTTTCATGTTGGAGTGGTTCAGTTTGTCACTGACAACAAACTGACAAATATAGACACTATATATTTATTTCATTGATATTTATTCTGATTTATGTATAACAAATTGATGACAGTTTAATCATATTATAATTAATTATTATTCATCATCATTTTGGCCACTGCAGTTTTACTCCATTCTTCTTTGCAAAACTGTTCTGTAAATTATTTTTAAAAGGAGATAAAGCCACTGAGATTTTACTAACATAAATGTAAACAAAAGAACACCTTTTATTTAATGTCTTGTATTGCATAATACTTTGCTCTATTTTGAGTTAGGCCCTGATGTGAACTGTGTACATGGCACCCTGCTTGTTCTTGTTCTTTTTTCTAATTTGCTGTTATAGTTTCTGTTGTAGGTATGATTTTGAAATAGTTCAAAAATTTGATAAATACAGTTTATAGTTAATAAATACAGTTTAAATACAGTTTGTGCAATGAACTGCTGCCATCATCAAACTCTTCAGACTTCCTGTTTTGAAATAAATCAGGAAATGTTTTAAAACAAACAGATTCTGTTTTGAAAGAAAAGAGGAACCCTGGTAACAAAAATGTGACATGGTAACACCACCACATCACCAAATATGTTGCTGCTCTTGATCATATGCCAACATGAACAGACAGTGCACATGTCGACTTTTTCTCAGTTGCCTTGGTGCTGTTCTCACACCAGAACTGGATTTCTCAAAACCTCCTGAGGCCACATCATATCATCTCATCATCCGTACACATCATAAGAGAGTGAACACATTTTAGAAATGTGTTCACTGACTTTATATTGTGTTAAAATGACATGAAATGTATTACAGTTTTTCTTGGTTGCTTTGGTGATTTTTCACAATAGAATGGAAATTCTCAAAAGTGCTTGTTCAATTTCCACATTCTCTAGTTACTTGTGCATATCGCAGCAGTTTCTTGTTCTTTTTTTTTTTTTCTTTTTTCATTTTGCTAAAGCTTTTGTTCACTTAGATGCTTATGCGCAATTGGCAGATGTGTCACAACATCAGTTGCTTATGTCATGATGATCAAAAAAAAAAAAAAAACATTGTAATCTAAAATCAAGAGGTGTCAAGGAAATTCAGTCTGATCATTATCTCAGTGATTATGATGCAGCAGTTTTCACTGTGTGTTTTCAATGTTTCCAAATTAACATTATGATGAACAACATGGTATATACTTATAATATACGTACTTTACTGTACTTTCTGTTTTCTGTCACAAAGAAAACAATGAAACCAGCTTCGGTCGAACAGATAAACACACGTTTTTTGTCATTTCATATATTTTCTGATTCCAAAGACACAAAATAACTTTAACTCAGCTCAACCTGCAGGATGTATGACATCATAACTGGTTTGGATACATGAAGCCTCACAAACACTGACAACAGTAAAGTTCTGTTTTAAAACAACTACGTCTGTAAGGATCTTTGAATAAAAAACAAACTCCAGTCAAACACCTTCTTCTGATCTTCAGCTGAACAACTTCTTATTGTTTGAACCAAACTGGGCGACTCATTTTCAGCTGCCACTTCCTTGGACGACCTTTATAAATGTCAAGTCTCTACCTGGTCCAGATGATGCACCTGAATCACCAGTGATGACGGGATCAAAGAAACCTGTCCTGACTCATGTGTGACGCTTCACTGTGAAACAGGAGGCCCGAACATCTCCATCGTCCCTGTGACGAGCGACAGATGATCCAGGAACGAGTTCACAGACACTCGGAGGATTCGAGCTTCGTCTGCGCTCCACCTCCTGAAACACAGAGACACGGTGAAATAAAAAGCTGCAGATGTAAACAACTCGCAACGTCACATAAACACAGTGTTTCTTACACAGACAGCGTGCTGCCCGACAGGCTGAGCTGTTTGCTGATGCCACCTTTCCTGGGCTCTCGGTCCGGGGACAGGGAGCGGAGGGCGATCTCGGCCTCACGTGACGATGGGAAGGGGACGTCCAGAGAGCTGTGAGGAGGGTCAGGGAAGATTTCAGCAGATCTGTGACCTCTGTCATTACTGAGCCAACTCAGGAGATAGTTTCTGTTTTAAACTCCAGAGACTGTTGTATGTGTAAACTCCAGGAGATCAGCAGTTTCAGGAAAAAAAAACTCAAACCAATGATCAAATAACAGTCAACGTGACTTTCTCATTTCCTGACCTGCATCTGCTGCTGTCACCTGATTGGCTGAATGAGCAGGTGTTCCTAACAAAGTGATCACTACATAGATAACAGTATTTTCCTTGTACAGTAAAATCAGTAAAACAAAGTAAATAAACTAATTTCTGCAGAATCTGCCTGAGAAACTACATTTTTTTTTATGTTTCTTTCAGTCTCCCAGT